>JARHVA010000573.1:1187500-1502500 GCA_037957365.1 Torreya grandis
TTTTTGTACCCCTTTGATTTTCCTTTTTATGAGTTACAGTGTAAGACCTTGGATAAGACCTAGCCTTTCTCACAAATATAATCTTTCTCATTTACTTTTCACATGTTGTGTTCACCCTCATGGGTTTCTCTTTTATTATTTGAAATGTAATACCATGGATAATACCAAGTCTTCCTCATAAAATCACCATATTTCAATGAGCTTTCCTTTTCTATAATATGTTTAACAATGGTTACAAGTTTTTGATCCTTATTCTCAACTTCATCTCTTATTTTGTAGATAACATTAGCACAACAAACTATGCTAACATGTTTTCCTACACTTCCTTAATTCTTATGATAAGGAATAATAATTTTACTATCATTGTATCCCTTTTTCACCCTTTATCACATTTTTTGTGATTTGAAGTAATTCAAATTGTTTCATGTTTCATTCCTCTTGATTTCCTTTCCTTTCACTTCACATTGGATAAACCAAGGTTGAAGTCAAGATATCACTCTTATTTCACCTAAATTAATGAGATTCTTAGACACTATACTCTCTAAGTTATCATTCTTAGGAATAAATTCCAAAGTCTTCAAATGATAGTCATCTTTAGCACCCATGTTTGGTTCTCCAAATCCATATAGAGGAGGAATATAAAAATCCATCAGAAAATTTAAAATATAAATCATTTGAAACAAAAGGAAATGATACAAAAGGTAATGTTCCAAGTCAAAAAGTCAAAATCACACCAAAATACATGATTAAAAGCACATCTTCTATCTCCAATTAAAGCTCAAACTTCATAATTGGCCACATAATAGAGCCAAGCTCCATTAGGGTGTGGTAGGCTAGTAGATTAGAATAGGATAATTCAAAAAACTCTATGGTGATACCTACTTTCTCATGAAAGTACCCAATCTTTATAGTATATTTATGGCTCTGTAAGAGGTCCTAAGGAATGGGTAACATGTTATGGAAAATTAGGTCCATTTTACTTTTCATGTATATAGCCTTCATGGGATGATCTATATGTTTAATTTGTTAACCTAACATTTGTGTGACTAGGAGAAGTTCTTCAAAGTCATTAATGTCAAAAGTCCTTCTATTTTAACAAACCTAATTTGAGTGTCTTGACTTTGATAAATAGTTCCTCTACCTTGGTTCTTCTGTCAAGTCTCCCTTTCATCCAATTCATTCTCCTCTTGATAGGCAATGTGTGATTCTAAATTTGTTTTCCCTTCTTCTATACTTCCCTCTTCTTCACATGTTAAAAACATGATAGCACTACTTTATTTCATATTTATCTATATTTTAAACCAAACAATATGTTTGAGTGAATTTAGATTATTTTGTTTACACCATGGCTCTACATATCTAGATGAGCCTTGTTTTATTTTACCATTTTCCATTGTTGTAATACCCTTTTTGTAGACACCTGAGTCTATTTTTACTTTCATGTATATTTTCCATTGTTTCATGAGGTTGGCTTGTTACTTCTCACTCACTAATGTTGTTTTACCTTTTATGAACTTTTTTCATTGATGATTGAGTAAGGATTGTTATTGCTCACTCAACAATGTTGTTTTACCATATTGATTGCCCATCTTTATTTAATTAAGGATTGTTTCTAATTTTACATTGATGTTTGATTACCATTTTTAACATGTATCCTTTGTTTGACTTGGTGAATATGCCTTTATTACTTAAGGTTTACCTATTTGAGTTTTTTGGTCTTTAGTAGACTTGGATTTTTGGTTACCCAATTTACTCTAATTTTGACTTGGTCATTTGGTCTAATATATCACTTATCACCTTAGATTTCTAAATTTCCAAGTATGTCTCATCCACATAACATCAGTTATCTTGGATTTCATGTGTTTATTTGTTTTTGTTCTTTAGTTTTGTATCCTTGGATTTGTCAAAAGTAGTCTTTATACCCTCCATGATCAAAACTACAAACACAATAGATAACCATCCAAAAATAAAGGTAAGTCAAGGTGTGCATACATTTCCTTTTTTAGTTATTTTCATTTCAATCATTTAATTTCTATTATTTTATGCTCTAAAATATTACAACTTTTTTTTTAGCTTCAGCATTGTGTGTTGCTATGTTATTTTATTGAAGAGCTATTCCTTATTGTACATGAGTCACATGTGATGAGATTAGAGTGGGGCATATGTATACACATAATATTTTAAAATTTTATCAATTATTGGTGTTTTCTATCTTATAGGAACTTGTTGAGTCTCAATCTCTCTGAGTACACGCCTTAAGGGGTGTACCGAGATACGGGTTGGTAGACCATTGATGCTTTATAAGATTATTGTCTTTATAATACCACTTTATATCTACACATCCATATCCTAAAAACATTCCCCTAATATTTGCATCCTCTTTTGCACCCTCCTCTAGTTATTTTTTTCCCTCATTAGCCCTTCCCTAGCCTAAAATCCTTTTTGATAGTTTATGATACACTATTAGCCCCATCGACCCTATACTCTAATTGATAAAACTCATTTAGGGTCTAGGTCAGTCCTTGGCCAAACTACACCAAAACATAATTTAATTTATCAATAATGATACAATGTCGATTGGGTCAACCCTATTGACTAAACTTTCATAAAATACTAGGGTTATATTCAATTATATAAACACGTTCATTTTGCCATTCTTAGAGAGATAAAACGAGTTAATTATTCATTTTAACTTCTTTATAATTTTCTCTTCTACCATTCTACTTTAGGAGTATTAGCTTAGGGTTTTTACTTGAAGAATAATCTTGTCTTGTGTAAAAGCCTTGGATGATTTGGCCTTTCTTAGTGATCCTTATAAACCATAACAACCTCTTACAAATCACCTTTGGCCAAGGGAGAGATTGAGTCTCGATGGGTTCATATTAAAGGTAAGTATCTCTTACTTTACTCCTCTCTTTAGTAGATATAAGTAGTATGAGTAATGGGTTTTGATTATATTTTTCTCTCTATACGTTAGGGTCTTAACTATACATAGCTTAAATAGGATTCTCTTATGAATGTTTACTAACCCCATTTCTACCACAAGCTTTGGTGAACACTAGATTATACTTTAATTTACTTTTTATTAGTGTAGTGAATATGAAAACATAGGACCTAGTTAGGGTTATTATATAGTTTATCTTGATTGGAGGCTTTGGAACCCTTCCTAGTGATATTATTGTGCTAAGAGATCCATTGGATAGGTCTAGCAAATCCATCTTGTTCATGACCCTAAATATATAATGTGTCAACAATCAAAAGTGTAAGTAGGATTTATCTTCTCTAAGCTAGGACTAATTAATAGATCAATTGCATTTCCCTTTGCATACATGGTCACCTACTATATCCTGATGCATAGATTGAAATGTAAGGCTTTAATCCATTTGTAGAGATGAATAAGACAGTGCCACAGTCATGTTACTTTTAATTAAATACCAAGAACTCATTTTTAGATTGCACTCTTTATGGACATACCATGTTCTAGCCCAAGTGCATAGAGTGCCATATAATGTGTGAACCTAGAAGTACTTAGGAAAAAATGTTTCATCCATCATCCACATAGTCTCACAAGTTTCAAGGTGAGGTTTAATAGATCTAATATCACTATAACTTATAGTACCAAGTATATATTCCATAGAGGATATGGATAATGATCGTACTTGATCAATATTGGAGACATATAAGGATTCTAACTGCTACACAAATTCATAGACTTTCATATAACCATGGAATCCCAGAGCTTCATCTAACCTTTCTAGTGGTGAAACCATAATTTATCCATGAAGGAGATGAAAAAATTTATGGAATTTATGATACTACCATGGAATATCATCTCAACTACCTAAAGTTCCACATATTTATCCAATAAGGTCATATTTACCATGGTCTTAATAATCATAGGCATTACTAGTGGTATCAAATATAGATTGTGCATCTACTTAATACAAAATGCCATTTGGACTAGGCTCTAGGCATTCAGTACCTTAATTTATGACATTGTAGATGTGTTTGATGTCCTCATCAACATTGATTAGCTCAACATATGGAGGTCCTTAAGCATGGTCCAAGGGGATGACAAAGTATTGTTCATCATTTTCAAAGCTAATATATTACTTTTTGAAGTTTAAATTAGCATTATTCATGTAACACCATAGCCATCCCAATAGATCTAGGAAGTCATCAACTTTAACCAACTCTATGACTTCAAATACAGCTTTGAAAGTGACACTAAGGATATCCATGTTGGAATCTTTAAGTGCACCAATGGGAAAATCTTGAGTCTTATTGGTCATAAATAACACATGGGGTAAAGGCTAAAAATTTGGGCTAGATATCTTCCTCCAAACATATTTTGTGAGGACATTTACTTCAATGTTGGTATTAGATAAGATATCCTAGATAACCCATCCATCTATAGTGGTGTTAACCAATATCTCTTCATTCCTTATTGGGCTAGGCTAGATGTGATTTTCTTACCACTGTGCATGGTTTAACCAATGATCCTTAGTAGGCCTAGGTGTTTGATGCATTATCCAATTGCATAATAAGGGTACAATATCATCATCTAGGAGGTGATTTCATAGCTCATAGAAATCATTATGCATCATATTGTGAAGGTTGATAACTTTTTGTATATCGACACGTGTAGCAACATATCAATCTTTGACTCACTAGATCTCTCCTTGTAGTTCTCTTACCAGATTCATAGTGGCATATAGAACCTTTTTCTATTGTTGAGTATATAGATAATGAGTAGCATGAGGCTCCTCTCATTAAACTTTCTCAATAGGTAGGTTGGACATAGACTGGGATTGACCACCACTTTGTGTTGTAATATTGACTTTGGAACCCATCAAAGTAGTAGGGCATGGTTTACATTATATATTTTCAATACATATCATGTTAACACCCTCTTCATTTCTTTCCTTCATAATAGCAGTATATAGGTCAAGGCACTCCTCTAGATGATGTTCATTTTTATAAAAGGAACATGTAGGATATACCAAACAATCATGCTAGTAGTGCTCTAGGGAATGTCACTTATAATAGGTTCTTGGTGTAAAATGTCCATGTCCTCAACCTTGACCAAAAAAATGATAGCCTCCTCCATTATCTTGGTTATTCAAAACATATGTATGACACATACCATGCATGCACACCTCATAATTTCACTAATGAGACAATAATCATTGCTATTGTGAGTTATTCATCACATATATTACAATATATTGATACCTTTGATTGAGCAGTGCATTGTAGAAAATGGAAATCCCTTACATCGTGTCCTTAAGATTAATTAAGCATAACTTGAATACTCTTGCAAGGGTAGTTATTATGATCTATCTTTTAGATTCATAATCTTCACACCATGAGCCATTGTGGGTGTAATGTGCATTATGTGTAGTAATATTTTCTAGATGAGATGCCATTACAATGATCTATGTCTCCATGAAGGGAATAATCCATGTGTCAATGTTTACAACAGCTTCAAAATGAAGGGAAACTTACAAGGCCTCACACAAGTTGGTAAAACTTATCTATGATAAGGTAGTCTAAAGGGGATCAATAAACATCCTATGAACCACTAGGCATGTTGAGCAATGTTTATCTCAAAATAAAGCCTTGAGAGAAGCATATGAAATGTGCATCATACTCATGTATGTTCTCAATGAGTTCCTACTTAATATCCTTTAGGATAACTATGATCTATTATTTAAATTTTATGATATGAAATTATTAGAGGAATGCTACCTCTATATGGTCATAATCCACCACATCCTACTATGGATAAAACTTTTGGTACCAATTGGGCAAATGATCCATAAGGGTGGTATCAAAATGTGTTACCTTACATTCAAAAGAGGTGATGTTACATGATCACCAAATAAGTTCACACTTGTAAACATGTTATGTGACATTATCCACACTTATATATTATATTAAGTAAAGTGTCATTTCACAGTACACAATGGATGGTTGAGGAGCTTGTAATGGGGTTTTGTTGAGAATCACTCCCTGTAACTTGTGGGGGAGGTCCACCACTACCTCTTGTGCCTCCTCTAGTTCCTTTGGACAAACCACCATCAGTTTCACCTCTTGTGCCTAAAATATAAATAAAATCACCTGATACATTGGATGTTGAGGTAGACTAATTAACTATAGTTGGGTTGATACTTTGTCACTAGTTATGCTTGGTCCACCAAACATTCCAAATTGGGCCATAAAATTGTTTTTAAAAGGAAAAGAAATGGCCAATAAACTGCTATCTAAACCTTGGTCTATAAATTTATCTCTCATAGGTTAAGTTTCTAATTATACACTATATTTATCCCAGTTGTGTATAAATATGTCATTTAGATCAAGATCATGAACATGTATTATAGGAAGGGAACTAGGCCTATTTAAATTGAGTTCTTTAGTCAAAACTACTTGACTTATTTCTCTCACATATACTTGTGTTGGAATCAAATGTGGTCTTGTGGTTAAGGAGTCCTCTTTATACTCTTTTACTTCCTTACAGACCCTTACATCACTTCTTGTGTCCTCATATCCCCTACCTAGATTGTTTCCACTCATAACCCTTCATCAAACTTCATCATACTTGTGCTTCCACAATTCTTGCTAACTAGATACCATAATGAACCAATAATTTTACTTAAAAATTACCCCTCCATTTCCCCACCAATAGCATTTCTCATGTGAGAGAGAGTTTAATCATCCATGGAGAAACTCTCAAGTCTAGAATCTATAAAAGAGCTTATTAACCTATAATGGGAAGTGTCTCAAATATTTACCACGTGGTTTTTGAAAGAAGTGGAATTGGCCTTCCTTTATACAATAATATGTTGAGACTACATATTCTAAGACATAACTACTCAAAGTACTATTCCACCAAATATCAACATATCATGTCCATGGCATTTCCAACTATGCTAAAGCCAATTGATGCTTTAGTGTTCAAGTTATCTTTTATCCATAGTTTATCAACTGATCTTATTCATATGCCTTAATACAATAATGAATTTGAATAAGTACCTCTACAAATAACATCTCATATAGTGAGTTATACAGATTCTATTCTACCCACTTGCGTGTAGAGATTCCTAGTTCAAGAAATGGTACTACAAAATTATCCTCTACACTAGTAACCCATCACTCAATATTCTCAACAGATAGTCATTTGATCATCTTCCACCATCATGCAAGAAAGTACTACTAGTCATGGGAATGGAACCAAAATGTTAGTACGCTTTTCTTTTACATGGGCATAACTTTATCTTGGTAGGTGCCTAAGTGGTTAAGATTCTAACATGTTAGTACACTAGCACTTCATATAAGAATGATTGTGTGCTCACCCAAAATACATAATGAGGGACCGATTCCTATTGGTTTTATCACAAAAGGTTATTTGTCCAACTACTTAGATAGGGGTGCTCAAACACATACACAATACTACACTCATTCTACAATCCATATCTAACTTAGCACATGTTCATTACTTAATGATCAAAAAGAAAAATATGGCATAAATGATAGCTATCAACCTTAACTCAATTATCTAAATAATGGCACAAATGATAACTAATATCATTATCTATATAGTTAGTTGAATAGTAGTATTAAGTCAATAAAAGCTTCATTCATCATATTCAAAATTAATCTCTAAGAATACACAATTCAAGGGTTACACTACGACTAACTCATATAAACTCCATCAATAACATCCAACTAAATTACAACATTATAAATGATAACATAGGGGTATTTATACTTGGGTTTCCTTGATGAATTAGTTACAAAATTAAATACACTCAAGGTGACTCTCTAACATTCATCAATATAATTGAATCATGACATCTATTTACATTAAGTTCCTAAGGACCCAGTCCATTCTGCCCTTATATTCTCTTTTTGATGATGGATCCTCGTCACTAATTTCCTATCTTCCCGTGGGCCAATGCTAGATTCATTATTTGACTTATTTTGTATCATCCCTATGAATAACTTCATAACCATTTTCCACTTTTTGCACTCTCCCCAAGCCTTCTACTAAGTTTTGAGTCCTTAATTCTCTAGTTCTCCATTTAATATGCACATTTATTCTATGATATTTGGTCCTTCTATACCATGGACTCTCATGCCATGGTCTTCCATGCCATAGTATTCTACATTGTGCCTATCGACATCAGTTATTCCCAAAAAGTACTTATCCAAAATTTTGGGCCCAACATGTTCATTTGGTAATTCACTTTACTCATCTATATGTGGAATAAACTTTATTATTTGGAAGGAGAGATGTTAAGTTTGTTTGGATACTTGAGTATGAATGAAGCATATCTATGAACATCTAAATATAAATAGGTAAATGATTCATATTGTTTGTATAATACTATTTTTATTATTGAGGAAATAAAACCTCTACCAAATATGAATTACAATTCCAAATCTGAGGGTTTAAATACTAAGGCATATGATGTACTTTTAAATCGAATAACACAGTATTGAATGGATTCATCATCATGTTGTTTGAAATTGTGAAAATTTTCTAATATAAGTCTAGGCACCTTATGTATAGTAAAATATAAAAAGAAAACATCTTCCAATTGTGAAAACGTGGTTAAGGAACCCTTTGGTAAGCTATAGGATAAATTGTGAGTTTCATCTATAATACCGATATGAAATTATTTTAGCAATATTTTTTCATCTTTAACCCATTGACCAAAATAACAGACATATTTAATCATGTGATCAAAGGGATATTTATGGATATCAAAGAGAGGTAAATTCAGTAGTTTAAAACCTTGTGGATAAGTATATTCAAGTATACTCATGCAATCAGTTGATTATTGAATGAGTTAATATTGGCATTAGCATTATGGTAAACCATTTTCATTTGAAGTATGTATACTTGACTTTGAAGCTCTCCAATAGTTTTCATCATAGACATGAGATAATCATTAGGAATGGTGGTGTTTATAAAATATATGATCATTGGTTTTAATCAACCACCTCTTTTGAATTTAGTTATATTGGTATTATCATTCTCATGAACAATAAGTGCAAGTTTGGAATCACTTGATTTAGGATACTTCGATAATGGTATTGTATCTTTGAATTATGGAACCTTTGGTATTTTATTTGGAGATATTAGAAATTTTGATATTTATATACCATTTAAAGGCTTATCTACCTTTGGTAATGATATTGTAATTAAAAATTGAGGTAGTCTTGGTAAAGGTACATCTTTTGGTACATGAGGAACTTTTACCACTTTTGGTTTTTAATGCATCTCTTTTCTTGGTGCCTTAATTGGTTTTGTTAAAAATTCCATGATATATTTATTCACTATTTTAAAAATATATATCAAATGAAGGAACAAGTGATACATCACCCTTGATAAGGGGGATATTGTTTGTAAATGTTGGAATAGTGGGAGTTTAAATAAATGTACTTAGAGGGACATTTCCTTTTTTATTATTTAGTAAATTAGGCATGATATTGTTATGAATATTTTGAAAATTTTCATGATTAAATAAAGGAATATTTTTCCCATATGAATCACATGTGGATGTAAGAAATGAAGAATTTTTTTCAATATCCTCTTTGTGGTTGATCATCTCATCTCTTGAGATGGTAGTGGCATGGACTAGGTTATAGGGAGGGTAGCTACCACCATCCAAAGAGTTGAGAGAAGGCCTTATAAAATTTGGAAGATAGGATTAGTCTATTTTCACTCTTTTAATAGAAAATAAAATAGTTTCGGTATCATAAGCATGAAAATAATATATCTTCCATGATGAGTGATAGAAAAAAAAATGGAAAAAGAGATTAATTATGTGATGCTTATGCCATAAGAAAGATCATAGATTTGGGTCACCAAATGTTTAACCTTAAACTTACATTGTGGGGATGTAGGGTTAAGAATATAGATGTAATTTTAACACAAGGGTGATAAACTAATCTATAACATACTAATTAGTATAAAATTTAGATAAACAATATTCTAAATGTATACAACTAAGATTATTAAAAGTAGTAAATACAAATATTGAAATTTATTATAATAAATAGGAAACAATGGTACTTTGTTGGTTTATTATGTGCAAGAAAATTTGAACTAGAATTAGGTGTAAAATATATAGGATTATTATTCTAAATTAGTCATTAGATTATAGAAATTGTACTTTTATGGACTTAGACACTACCATCAAAACTGGACACTACCATTGATGCTAATGTCTGACTATGATGTAGGTTTCTACTACAAAATAATGACCAGATCTATATGCAATCAACTTCATCATTATGGTTTTTTATTAAATTTATGTTTATGTATTCAAATATGGGATATGATTTGTTACTCTTCATTGATTTATCAAACCCTAGCTCTTCACCCTCCACCCTTAGAATGAGTTTGCTGAAAAATGGGTTAGTGGGCTCATGATGTTGAGCAGCCCAAAGACCCCTCTATTATGGGTGTTTCCTACATAGACAATAATCCAAGGAGGGCCTAAAACTTATGTAGTTATCCTCTATGTGTTGGAAAGTGTGTACATAAGGGTGAAATATATTGTAAGAATATGCATGCAGTGATCTAGCTTATAATCTAAAAATTATCACTCACGGCATGCTCTTTGAATGTTTCAGACCTGTGATATGACTACTCATATGTTTTATATAAATATAAGGATGAATAAGGTATAATATAGTGCTTGTTTAGTTTATTGATTTAGATTTAGTAGGTTTTTACTTGGCATTTTCAAGATGAATAATGAGAAGGCTTAGACTTATACATATATATATATATATACATATATATATATATATATACCCCACCTTTTTAAAATATCTCATGGTAGGGTTGAATAAGACAATTAGGCCAATCCATGGGTTTTGATTATTTTGTAATTTTGATGAATTTTGGCTATTGGACACTAGATAAGGATTTGGACACTACCATCGATAGTAGTGTCCCTCTATGGCTGGTAGTGTCCATAAGGCTATAAAATAGGTATGAATTTGAAACTGATAGTGAATGATGTTTAGTGGATTTTAATATTTATTTGTAGTACAAGAGACCTAGGTCATCATAATTAAATATATATAATTAAGAGATACACATTTAGGCATAGTGAGATGGTAAATGTGAGCCTTTCAGTAGCATGGAGATCTATAACTAAAGGGTAGAACCTTATTTGATATTTGTCAAATGCATAAGACTAAGATGTTATAAATATTTAGTTTTAGTATCTACAGCCTACACATATCAAATTTAATAAATATAATTTCGTAAATATTTTGATACCAATGCATCTTGTGATTTTCATATACTTCAATGGAATTTTACAAATCTATGTATCACTTTGAATCACAAAATTCAATATTTAATTGAAAAAAATCATATTAAGTTAGATGGTAGACATAAAAATTTAAGTATGATAATATACATCTACTCAATAGGGGCATTAAACTGATGCTAGTGATGTCCATTATGTAGACAAACCAAAATACAACAATTTGCCAATGGAATAAAAACATCTACTTGAGGAATTTATTGGAGTAATTGATTCAGCCAAGAAGAAAATAACATTTATTCAACTTATATTTATTGAATAGGATATGCCACATGATTTTTCATATGATGGGATACTATTTATATGAGCATTTATATATGGAAAATAAAAAATTGGCATCATGGTTGACAATGGCTCACACTTAAGTATATGTATTTTTTTTTAATTTATAGCCTTGGTTTCATCTTAGATGATTTAGACTATAATTAAATGGTTATCAGGATGTATGATGGTGTTATAAGGGAACCCCTTGGTTATTTTATTCTAATTATTATAATAGGTCCAAATAAAATTTAAACTCCATTATTAGTGGTGCCCACTACTTGATCATACAATGCTTTGCTTGGTCGATCATAGATATCAAATGAAATTAATTCCCTCTACTCTGCATCAATGCTTGAAGTTCAAACATCAATATCAAGTGGACACAATTAAAATATATGTTAATTTTTCAATCAAATAAATCAAATATGAATTAGTATACATGTAAGAACTATACCAATCATTACAACATTTAACTAAAAAAGGGCACATGAAATTTGAAGGCATAAATGAATTCTAATAAGGGTGAAATAATCATATACTATGTATTTAAGACAAATGTATAGCCATAAGGAAAATAAATGTATGAAATACATTCATTACTTAGTGGGAAAATGAATATGATATTGATGATCTTTTATCTTTCGAGTCATTGGTTCCATCATGCCTTATACATACAGCTAGTGATCTTAGTGCTTCAACTTTCATATCTTATGGCAATTATCATAAACATTATATATTTAATTTTTAACTTTGTTAAAAAAAATCTTGTCATGGAACCTAAGTTCTCTCTATTTTAATGATGTATTATATTTGTTAATTGTTTCATATCTTATGGAATTCCTTATCTTATTAAATTTTGGCTAGTAATAGTTAACATATTATGAATATGTTAGAGTACACACTAAAGTTCATTATTATCTACCTATTAATATAGCTTATATTACACCCATTTAATATTCATATGATACTAATGAGATTACTAAGATAGATTCAATATTTATATGCATTAGGTACAGACACATGATTATGGATTAACAATAGTATGGGGGATACTCCCATGCTCACTTTGAGGGCACTATATGTGGCATCTCTTTGCTACATTTCAAGTTATATATTTGTGATTTGATTTGTCATCTTGAGATTTCATGTGATCTTATCTATGCTTACCTATCTCATGTGATACATATATCCTTATGTATTTAGTGCCTTCATATAGTCTCATGTGTTTGGTATACTCATTATGTATCTACATTCAATATTTATTTATGCTTGGTTATATCATTATGTTGTTTATTATATGGTTAATTTGTTTCCCTTTGATTTTATTTGTATACTCTACATGTTTCATGCTTACATTTGATATGTTGTACTTTACTCTTTGTGACTTCATTGTCAGATAACTCCAAGATCTCCAAAATTCATTATTTGCATGAAAACCCTAGGAGTAGATGAAAGAAATACAAAGCAAAGTGAGTATCATATTAGTCATTAATTGATTGATTGATTAATTAGGCAAAAATTACAAAGGAAGTACATTATATAATAATATATTAGGTCACCATAAAGGTAATAACTCAATTCAAAATTATAAAACACATTAAGTGTATTTCCCCTAATGACCTTAACAACCCTAAATAAGCTAACTAACAACCATGTAGGTAAAACTAAAAGTGGAAAAATCCTACATTAATACCCTCCTTGAAGCATAGCTTAGGTAAGTATAAGAATTAGGACCCGGTAATGAGGCCTAATGAGGTACCCAAGCACAATGCAACTCCCATAAGGTGGAGAAAATGAGAAAACCTATAGGATAAAATTCCTCTCCAAAAGAGAGAAAAATGAGAAACTATACATACTCCAAGGATATCAAACATATATGAGAATGTATCCACAAGTGAGAACAATAGAGAACATATAGAAGATATCTAATAATTATCCATAGATTATGTTGAAGCTACCTACAATAGAGCTCACAGAATCATGAATGTCATTAATGAGATCCTCTTCCTAAAGATTGAAGAAGCTCCATCTACATCAAATAATGTTTCTTCCCTTTGCCAAATTAATAACACAAATGGTATACCATAAGTCTACCCATTCCATTATGGAACATGAAGGAAACAATAGTAAAAATATATCTGATTAGGGTATAAAACAAAAGTGTGTCATAGGTCTGATAAAATCATGCACAAGAATCAAATATAATGCCACTAAAGTGAACATATTAAAAGAAGGTGCAGTGAAGAGTGGATCACCCTATAAAAATGAATGTGTCCACCAAGTTCATATGGATCTCCAACTAATGTGTGATTATTATACAATAAATTTTGTTATTCATGCAAAGTATAAAATCTAAATGATCTATGTAGTGAGATTACACCTTGTGAGAGCATCAATGACTCTTCTATTGTGGATATTTAGTCTATAAATTAGTGTGATTCATCTTCATTCTCTTCTTCAGCTTTGAGGGTTGTTGAGTTATTCTCTCCACTTCACATGAACATTACTTCAATAAATTCTCCATGCCGTTCTTCATCATTAGACTCACATGTACTTGATTACACTTTTGATCCTGAGCACATCTTTTAGATTGATGACTCTTATTCTAGCATAAATGACTATAATAGTGATGGGGATACACCTTCACCATCTCCTAGTCATAATAGATATTGATGGGTTAGTTCTTAATCCACCTACCTCTAGTCCACTTATGACATTATAGGGTGTATGTATATTGATCCAGGACTCATCAAACAACATCATTAATTGCACAAAAACTCTAGGAGTAGGTGAGAGTAGTACAAAACAAAAATGGGATTCATAAATGTTCACTAATTGATTAGTCAAAAAGTACAAAGGAAGTACATTATATAGTAATATATTAGGTCAAAAAAAAGGTAACTCAACTCACAATTAAAAAGCACATTAAGTGTATTTCCACTAATGACCTCAACAACCCTAATCAAGTTGACTAACAATCATGTAGGTAAAACTAAAATCAGTACAAATCCTACCCTAACACCCTCCCTAAAGCATATTTTAGGTGGGAAATAAGAATTGGGTCCCAACATTAAGACCTGATGAGGTACCCAAGTATAATTCAACTCCCATAAGGCAGAGAATAGGAGAAAACCTATAGGAATAAACTCATTTCCAAAAGATAGAAAAGAAATAAATTGTGCATTCTCCAACGACATTAGGCACGATAAAAAATGCAAAGACAAGAGAGAGAAATAGAGCACATAAAGAGGAGAAATAAGAAGTATCCATAGAATATGTTGAATCTACCTATAGTAGAGTTTGTATAAGGATTAATTCCAATGATGAGATCCTCTAATTAAATACTGAAGAAGCTCCATCCACATTGAATAATGTTTCTTACCTTTTCCAAAGGAGGAAGATGAATAGTGTACTAAAAGTCTTCCCATCCCACAATTTAAGATGAAGGAAACCATACAAATATATTTGAGAAGGGTCCAAAATAGAAGTGTGTCATAGGTTTGGAAATATCATGCACAAGAACTAAATGTAATGACATTGGAGTGAACCTATCATAAGTATGTGTAATAAAGAGTGGATCCCCTTGGAATTATGAATGTGTCTACCAAGTGCCTAATAGATCTCCAAAAAAAGTATGGTTCCTATAAAATGATTTTTTCTCTTTATGCATATTAGATGAGCTAACTGCTCTATATAATGATGGTGCAATGGAATCATATCCTGAAACATACTACATAATGCCTTGTACCTATAGAATAAACTGCCTGATGTATAATGAATCTTGGATCAATATACATGTGCCATGTAATGTCAGAAATGGACCAGAGATATGTGGGTCAAGAAATAACTCCTAAATATATAAAAGGTGATAAGGAGATTATGGAGGTGTGTCCCCATCACTACTATAGTCATTTGTGCTATAAGAAGATTCATCAATTATAGAGATGTGTTTAGGATCAGAAGTGTCATCAATTATAGGTGAATCCAATGAAGAAGAATAACATGGAAAATTCACTAAATAAATGTCCATGTGAATTGGATAAAACATCTCAAAAACCTTTGAAATTGGAGAAGAGACTGTAGATGAAGCATTCAGATCTATATACTAAATATCCACAAGAAGAGAAGAATCATTGAAGCTCTCACAAGGTAAACTCTCACTAGAAACAGTAGAGTCCTATGAAGTACCATTTTTTTATGGATCTATAAGAACAATATCATGCACAATAATGAAATTAGAATCTGCAATGGGATAGTTGAGGTCAAGCAAAATCTCACCCTATAGTGGTGGCTTGATAGGAGGAAGAAGACTATCCACCATGGATATGTCATCCCAAGAAATAGTAGGAGAGAGTAAAATAGTATCTAAAGAGATGATAAGAAGTGAAGGAGGAGGATTGATACAAATCTTAATAGGATCTATAAAAATAGATTGAAGGATGCTCCAAATAGTGCTAGGACACATGGTGAGTTGTACATGGTGATGTAGATCCCATGAAATGTGCAATGGTAAGGTACAATAGACCTTGTCACAATGTTTAGTCCACTTAATGTTATTTTCATAATTAGTGGGAGCATGAATATATCTATGTAAGAATGGAATATGATTCTTTCCCTTTTTTGTGAACAAGTTTTCCATGTAAGCATGCCAAGAAGCATAGTTTCTCTTTCCAATAAGGACCATTGGTGTAAAATCAGCTTTTATCCATAGGTATCTCTCAAGTGAAATTGAAATGACTGAGAGAAGTCACCAAAGAAGTGTAAGATTACACAAAATAACTATAATGAGCCTTATTTATGAGAACAGTGCATGCTTATGAAGAGGATGTTGGGCATAATCGATAATGCATCTAAATGAGCAGTAAGTATAGGAATCAATCACAACTTGTAAAATGAGTGGCCAAAATCCATGGTGTGTTTTTGCAGTGATCATAATCTATTGGTTATGTGTATGGGTATCAGTCTCTAACATAGCTAATATTAGGGATGTTAGGTTCTGAAAGATCTCCACACATGATCATTGGGTTCCAGCCGATGTGCTGGCAGGAGTGCCAAAGTCTGATGAGCTTGCTAGTAGAGGTGATGGGGTTTTATAAGCTTACTAGTAGGGCAATCAAGTTCTAATGGCCTTGAAAATAGAGGGTTTATTCTTCACTGAGGCTAAAATTTCTACTAACACCTATTTTTTTGGTGTGAAAATTATGACCCAAACTAGTAATCACCAAAACTGTCTGCAAGGGTTAGAAATTCATCAAAATTGGAAAACCCTAAAATTTATAGATTTGGACTACTCTAAAAACTAAGAGAGACCCATTTGAGAATTTAAAAAACCAAGAAAACCCCTAAAATTGTTTCCTCATTTGATAATCCCACTGTATGAATATGTGTGAAATGACTAAAAAAGCCCTGAAACCCTCCAAAATGGTCAAAAATCATTGTCACATATTTAGGTCATATTTATAGTCAATTTTAGGGTTTCGATGCCTTCTAAATCTGATAGATCTATATGTTTTGTGATTAGAGACTTTAGATGAGTAGTTTACATGAATTTGCACAAAATTCCACCAAACTTATGAAACTGTCAAAAATAAAAAAACCAACAAGAATGATAGCAGGAAAGATCTCACCAAGGAAATCATAAATGGTAAAATGACAATCATATCATAGCTTTGACACCATGTCAGATCACTTCAATATATATGAACATCACATATTTCATGAAAACCTTAGGAGTAGGTGAGAATAATGCAAAGCAAAATGAGTTTCATATTAGTCCATTAAGTGATTGATTAGCCAAAAAGTACAAAGGAAGTATATTATATAGTGAGATATTAGGTCACCATAAAGGTAACAGCTCAAATCACAATTATAAAACACATTAAGTGTATTTACCCTAACCTTAAAAACCCTAAAAAAGTTGACTAACAACCATTTAGGTAAAACTAAAAGTGGTAAAAATACTACACTAACATTTATTACTTCTTTTATTTAATTTGTGTTCCTTATTTGAATGCTCTAGCTAATTTATGTGATAACTGCCATTTTTTTAGTCTGCTATGTGAGTGACATTACTTACTACATGTCTGATATGTTTACTTTGTGTGAATTATTTGAATAATTTGTTTATTGTTGGTTTGATATGTTTGACTTAATTAATATGTCTATTTTATGTGTGGAATGCTTACTTTGTGATTAGTGTGCCTTCCTTGTTTGTGTTGTTTACTCTATGTCATTGTGTGTTTAGCTCCATGATCCGTATCATACACATCTACTCTTATTTTCCATAATTCATATCATGAAGGGTAAAATATTCTCATTATTATCCTATATAGCCATTATTATTATCATGCATCTATTGGGGGCAATAACTCTATATTTTTAATTGACATTGATAAATTTGTTGCTACACTACCTTTATTAGTGTATGCTACCTTTGCCCTTTACAAATTACATTTTCCTATGAGGGGCATATTATTATTATGATTATATTGATTACATCTTACCCATGTGGGGCACATTACACTTATGCTAATATATATTACATTTTAGGCCCATGTGGGGTAAAATATTTATGACATGGGTTTCCAAGATGATATCTTAATATATTAGACATCAATGATATTATTTAATATCTTAGGCATGATGCACATAATAATTTTCTTCTAAAATATGTGCTTCAAAGGTTTAGTAAACATCTCAAAGAGGGGCATATATTACATCAATTTGTATTTTTATATCTGAGGACCCAAAGCATTTTTATACAATTTCTTGGTACGGATTGATGTTTCTAATACATACCTAGTGTATATCACTTATTCCCACCACATGATATATTCCTAACATTTCCTAACCCTACTCTATATATTATAACATATTTATTTATCTTTGGTTTTTGCCACTAAAAATTGTACCAAGAAATTCATGTAGAATTCAACATTGATTTTGATATTTAAAATTTTACAAGGGTTTTCTTACTTGACAAAAAATTTGATATGCATGGAAATCATACATGGGTGCCCTCACATTTTCCAATAAAACTACATATATAATTTCTAGTTCATCTTATCTATATTTTATCAAATCATCATTATGATCATTTATTTGCACGTATTTTATTTTTAGAGGTTTCATAAGGACACTCACACAATTCCATAGATGTTGGGGACCCATACCACCAACAAAAATGGTTGTATTTTTTTCAATTTATCTTTTCTAGATTTCAATGAAGTATTGAATGATTAAAAACTTATCCATATGCGCGTCTTTTGTAGGTTTACAAGGGTGTTGAAATTATTGATGAGCATTAAAGTAGCTAGAAGAGCTTTGGGAGTGCATAATATTATGTATCCCCCTTTTTATTTTTTAAATTTGATATGTATGCACACACACACGAAAGTGGGACATATTATAGACACCTAAATTTGGTACATGGGTAATATTAGTTGTATAATTCTATTATTCTAGGGTACTTGTGTGTTCATCGATTATTGGTTTATATTAGGATCTTATTGGAACATTGTCCATGTCTTTTTGGATGTTTCTCTCCTTATTCCTTATCATTTCATTCCTTGTCTTCCACTCTATTTTTATTTAGGGTTAAATTTTTTTTGGTGTATACTTTGTTTAGGGTTCTAGGTTTTTTGGTGTATGGTTTTTGGCCTCAAAAATTTACGATTAATGGGTGGGCCCTTATGACCCTTGGTTTAGGTTTCCCATGTTGTGTACCTAATTTTTCAACATAATAGGGTCCTAATTCAAATTTGAGAAGTCTATAAATACACAAGTGCATTATTTCATATAGGAAAATGAATGGACATTTATGTCATGCATGAAAGAAAATTGTGAAAGTGCCCAAGTGATTAATTCATGCACTAAGGGCATAATTCAATCATAAATTAAGCATTTATTTCCATACTACACATTCATGATAGCACAAAAAGTCATATGGGATTAGGCTATGTATCCACTAAACTGGATATTGAAGATGTATTATAATTTTTTATGTTATTTTCAAAATTTTACAAACATAATAGAGGCTTTATAATAATCAACTAAGGAGAACACATTACACCAAATACCTCCTCAATTTTTTCCAAGTCTTTCTAGATGTTGCTTACTTACTAGGGTTTTGAGGAAGGAAATTAATTTCCAAATATTTGTGAAGTTTTAAAATTCAAGTGATATTTTCATAGCCCTAGATTTGATGAACAAAGCTATCAAAATAGTTTTTTCCATTGAGAAAAATTCTAGAAATAGGAGTTGATGGTCCCAAGAAAGTGGCTTAATGATTCTTAGGAGCAATTTATGTTCACACCTATTTTCATGGGTTTTATTCCCCTCACTATTTAGTTATTTTTTAGTTTGTATCTTGATTAATATCTTCAAATTAAAAACAAATCAATTCTTCTTATCAAACCCCCTCTTATAATTTATTACATTAAAAATATCATTTATATAATTAATTTGATTTTACTCTTTTGAATATAATTAATATTGGCTTGATAAATCAATTGTTCTTATGAAATGCCCTCTTATCATTTAAGACACTTAAAATATTATTTATACAATTAATTGTGATTTTACTCTTTTTAAATCTAATTTGATTATTTAAAATGTTGTTACATGTTGATTTAAAACCACATTCCCTTCAAATAATCATAATGGGTCTTGAATTTTTTATACAAGTTATCCCAATTTGATTAAGAAATAAGGGAGAGGACCCAGTAGTTTTGTACCCTAACTTCACACCTATGTGGTGCCTAAATCATGCCCCATCACTGGGGCCCTAACTTCACACCTATGCAGAGTGAGGTAAGGAATAAAGCTTCCATTCTATTTTATTTTATTTTTTGCTATCTATTTTTATTATGTACAACATTAATCCATTAAGTGATTGCATTAGCATTTCACCTTCGATAAGTCTTGGGTTTTGTGCACACAGATTTTATAGCTTACAAGTGACCTTTCTTAAGGCCATGAGCCATCTGGCTAAAAAATGTGAATATGGCTCAGAATGTTTGTTAAAAAAAATAATTATATTGATCTATAAATTGTTTTGTTGATTCTTGGGATTAAATTTACACCTCGAAACTAAAAGGAATGGGTTTTTTTGGTATTCTAAGTTTTTTATTTTGACTTCTCTATAAATGCCAAATTGGGTGTAGGTCTCTAGCTTTGTAAGTGCAGATATTTCATAGACCAAACCAAGAAAATATTTAAGGAGAGTCATCTCAATTTTCACTAGTGTTTTTCAACACAATTAAGCCTTGGATTTTGTTTGTATATTACTACTTATGGGTGAGGTTTTTAATAACACACTAAGGCTATGAGCAAAATTGTTAAAAAGATGTGAATATGACTTGGAATGTTTGTTAAAAAATTATTAATTCTTATCGATCTATGAATTATTTTATTGATTCTTGAGATTAAATCTACCCCTTAGGAACTGAAAAAAATTGATTAGTTAGTATTCTAGGTTTATTTCTTTTGACTTCTATAGAAATGGCAAACTGGGTAAAGTCGTGGGCTTTATAAATGTAGATATTTTGTAGCCCAAATCAAGTAGAGATTTTAGGATATCCATTTAGATTTTCACTAGTGTTTTTAACATGTTTAATCCTTGGATTTTTTTTATCGATCATTGTTTATAGGTGAGGTTTTTTATACCTCACTAAGGTTATGAGGCAAATGCTTTAAAATTTGTGAATAAGGCTTGGAATATTTATTAAAAAATAAATAATTTTATTGATTTGTGAACTATTATGTTGATTCTTGGGATTACTACTACCCCTCACAAACTAAAAGAAATGGTTTTTTTTAGTATTATAGGTTTATTTATTTTGAATTTTACAAAAATGGTGAACTGATTATAGATCTTGGGTTTTGAATGTTTATTAAAAAATCAATAATTTTGTCTATTTATGAATCATTATGTGTATTATTAAACTATATTAATTTTAGTTTAATTCAATGTAGCCGATATGTGAATCATTCAAAATGAGTAATTTTGGATTAGAAAAATTATTAACCATTTAAGGTTAACTTGTTTAATATATGGCATGAAGATGGTAACAACAATAATTTGCATGGGTGTAACTCATAAAAATAAGAATTTCATTTATATGTATGAATCAAACTCATACAAATATCTTCTTGTTATTGAGGATGACATTTTGGGCATGAATGAGCCCATACCTACACTCCATCACTTGAAAATTTGGTGAGGGTGATAAATCCTTATTTCAATTCACTACAATTAAGATTATGCTAATGTTGATCATACAAATATGTTTACTCTAATTATATAACAATACTCAATAATTCAACTTGAAAAAACATACAATAATATTATTCATATAATACACAATTTACATAGCATAACATTAGACATGACTAGATAAACTAAGGTAAAAAAACAAGGCCACTTTCTCAAACTTACTCATTATGTATAAAAAATCCTTTGTTAGGTTTTCAAAATCAAGACAAAAAGTTGCATACTTATAATTTTTCAATACCTTACTCCTTTAAAAAACAATTTGGGATGATTTTCACTACCATTGATGCTATTAGATTGTTTATCATAACACCTATCATTTCTTTAAAATTTAATGCTCACCCTTGTTAAAAATAACCTATAATCTGCAATTAATTAATTGGAGTAAGTGGACTACCTAGCTGATAATTCCATGTGTTTGTAAAGGAAGGAGCAAATTTCTTCATCATTTTCATAATAATTAGATGTTGTTTTGTAAAAATATTTGTCATGTTTTTTAACCTTATTTGTCTCTCCATCTCTTTCATTGCTTTCTCATAATCCCTCATCCTTTTTTGATGCTCCTTCTTCTACTCCCTCTCATGCTTTTCCCTTTGCCTTTCTTCTTCCTTTTGTTTCATTTTTAACTCATTCTCAATTTTTTTTACTCCTTCAAATCCATGTCAATTTCTCTTAATATTTTATCCTCTTTTATTTGGCATTTCCTCCAGGCCTTAATTTCTTCTATTTCCTTCTTTCATTTTTCTTGACCATAAAGCATTTATAAAATGTCATTTGTAGTTAAAATTTGAGACTACTTGCTCAATCTCACCATACCATTTGATAATTGAGGGGACTTATGCACAAACTTCTCTATTGGAAGTATGAACAAACTACCTAAACTTGAGCTTGTTGAATTTTATTTACTTTGACTATATTCAGGTTCTTCATTGTTATTTGCTACAATATATCTTGTTTTCATGAGATTAATTACGTAATCACAATCATGTAAATATTATGTAACAACATATTAGTTCATGAAATATTCATCAATTAAAATTTCTTGAGGAGATGTCAATGAAAGTCCCACATCTGCATTGGAAAAATATAAGTTTATACCTAGTTATATTTCCCCTTCCTTGATCCAATCTAGTTGGATTATTCACAATGACAGGCTCAACATATCTCTAAGAACATGTTATTTTATTTTAGATGCATACTTTCCTTGACATATTTATTCACATTATTTAGTACACTCTTATGTTTGGGTTACATGTGTAACCTAGCTCATACTAGGTAAAATTGGATCTACATTATCATTTTCAACTACTACATCTACTTTTTTTAAAGTTGAATAATTGCATCTATCTCATACACTCCATATCTATCCAACCTATGATGTTTTGAATTTTATTATAATCATATTCATCTATAACTTCATATGATTCAATTGGGTTCATGTCTTAGACAAGTGTCTATTTGTTAAGTGGCCATACACATATCTTCTTAAAACCTAAAGTTACATTTTCTGCAAAAAGAACATGTTTGAAAGTTATCCTACCCAACTTAGCCAAGTAAGAGTTGTTGATCTCAAGTGTGTGATTTCAAGCCATCCACTTTGACTTTAAATTTGAAATAATTTTTGAAAGGTGAGAAGATACTCACATCCAATGGTTGTAGTTTGTGGTAAGTGTGTGCTAGCAATGTAATAAGATTATTTCATAAATTCCTAGCCTCTTCAGAAGTTGTCATTGCTACATGATTCTCATGTCCATCAAAAATCAACATGTGTATATTAGAATGATAAAATCCACCTGGTATTTGTATGCAATCAAAAATTCATCATGTCTATCAATCAATCCTAGCTTAGAGAAGATAGATCATACCATACACTTATGATTGGGGACACATTTATTAAGTGGGAGCATGACTGATATGGGAATCCACTAGACCTGATTAGGGGATCTTATACTATAATACACCATGATAAGTAGGGTTCCAAATCCTCCAATTTAATACAATCACATAATAACCCTAAGGGGGTCCTAAGTTTTGATATTTCACCTATACTAATAACAAGTAAAGTAAATCTAATCTAGTGCTCACCAAAGCTTGTAGCACAACATTAGGGGTTAGTAAACAATCAAAACATGTATATGAGAATCTCAATTAAGCTAAGCATGCGTAAGACCTTCATACATGGAATATGAAGAGTAATAGTATTTGAAGCCAATACTTATGCTACTTCTATCTACCAAAGAGAGGAGTAAAGTTAGAGAATACTTACCTAAATATGAACCCATCAAGACTCAATCTCTCCCTTGGATAATAGGTATTTTTAAGAGGTTATTATGGTTTATAAGGATCACTAAGAAAGGCCAAATCATCCAAGACTTATCCACAATACTAGATTCTCCAAGTAGAAACCCTAAACTAAGACTCCTAAAGTAAAATGATGGAAGAGAAGATTGTAAATAATTATGAATGAATGATAACTCTTGATTTCATATTAAAACAATGATTAAATTATATTGTATATATAGGCAAATTTAACCCTAAACCCTTCTAAAAATCTTGGTTGATAGGGTCGACCTAGTAGGCATAACACAATTTCAAACAATTATTCACTAGGTCTCGAGCTAAGTTGACCAAAGGCCAACCTGATTCTTAAGTGAATATATCTCAAAATTGTACAAGGTTGACCTATTCAACCTATCATAGTTGACTAATAAAAGGGACTTAAGGTGATGAAAAGAGGGATGGAAAGTGAAAAAGATGAGAGGAGTGTGAAAAGGAGTAGTAATATCTTAGGGAATGATTTTAGGAATTGGTTGGATTGGTAAGAATGTGGCATTAAGGGATGATAATCTTGCAAAGAACCAATGGTCTACCCACCCCTTTCTCATTTCACCCCTTAAGGCATGTACTCATAGAGATTAAGTCTCAATGGGTTCTTACAAGATGTAAAACATTTGTATTTAATAATAGTTAAAAATATTATATGTATATATGCCCCACTCGAAGCTCATCACATGTCACTAAGGTGCAACAAGGGATGGTGATTTGAGAAAGAATATAAGAACACATAATGTTGATGCAAAAAAAAATCAGTATTTTAAAGCATAAAATAACTAAAAGTAAATGACTAAAATGGAAATAACTAAAAAGTAAATATGATGTGTACCTTGACTTACCATTATTTCTAGATATTTTTTTGATGTGTTATTAGTTTTGACTGTGCAGGGTACAAATACTAATTTAAAATAACCCAAGAATACAAAACTAAAGATCAAAAACAAATAAACATAGAAAAGCTAAGATAATTGGTGCTATGTGGATGGGATGTACTTGGGAATTTGGCAAGCTGGGGTGACAAGTGTTACGTTAGATTAAATGACCAAGTCAAATAAAAACAAGAGTAAATTGGGTAACAAAAAATCCAAGGCTACTAAAGACTAAAAAAATGAAACAAGTTAACCTCAATAATAAAGGCAAACTCACCAAATCAAACCAAGGATACATGTCAAAAAGATGGTAATAAAACATTGATGTAAAAGCAGTAACAATCCTTACTTAAACAAAGATGAACAATTAAAAAATAAAATGGTAAAACAACATTAATGAATGAGTAGTAACAATCCTTATCTCACTCAATAATGGAAAAAGGTGGATAAAAGGGGAAAATAACATTGTTGAGTGAGAAGTAACAAGCCAACCTCACTCAACAATGGAAAAAGGTACGGACTCAGGTGCCCATAACAAAAGGGTAGTAAAATAATGAAAAATAGTAAAAGTAAGATAAACAAGTCTATAAATGTATATCCATGGTATAAATAAAGTAATCCATAGTTACTCAAACATGTTGTTTCACTCTAAGGATAGATAAAATTGAAACAAAGTAGTGTTAGCATGTTTTTAAGAGGTGAAGAAGAAGGGATTATAAAGAAGAGGTAAAATAGACTTAGAATCATAATTTTCCTGTCAAGGGGGGAAATGGAATGGGTAGAGGGGAAAATGAAGGAAAACCCAAGGTAGAGGAACTCTTTATCTAAGTCAAGACACTCAAATTAGGTTTGTCAAAACAAGAGGACTTTTGACATTAAGGACTCTAAAGAGCTTCTCTTAGCCACACAAATCGTAGGCTAGAAAATGTAGTATATAGATTATCCCATGAAGGATATATGCATGAAAATTAAAATGGACCTTCCTTCCCACAATGTATTTCCTGTTCCTCATGTCCCTTATAGAGCCATCAATCTACTATGAAGATTGGGTACTTGTATGAGAAAGTAGGTAGTACCATAGAGTTTTTTGAATTCTCCTATTCTAATCTACTAGCCTACCGCACCCCAATGGACCTCAGCTCTATGTGAGGCTAACTTTGGAGTTTTAAATTTGATATAGATAGGAAATGTGCTTTTAATTACATCTTTTGGTGTGATATTAACTTTTTAAGTTTGTATGTTGACTTTTGTATATCATTGCCTTTTGTTTCAAATGATTTGGCTTTTAACTTTCTTGATGGATTTTTGTATTCCTCCTCCATATGGATTTGGAAAACCAAACATGGGTGTAAGGATGACTTTAATTTGAATATTTGGGACTTGGTTTCAAAGAGAGATAACTTCAAAGATCATGAGGTCTAAAAGTCTCATAAATCTAAGTGAATAAAAGTGTTATCTTGACTTCAACCTTGTTTTATCCAATGTGAAGTGAAAGGATAGGAAATCAAGAGGAATTGCACATGGAACAATTTGAATTACTTCAAATCATTAAAAAAATGTGACAAAGGGGGAAAAAGGGATACAATGACAGTAAAGTGTGATTTTTTATCATAAGAATGAGGGAAATGAAGGAAAACATACTAACATAGATTGTTGTGCAAATTCCATCTATCAAAAGAAGCAAAGCTAAAGCTAAGAGCAAGGATTAAAAACACATTTTTAGAAAAAGAATGACAAGATGGTGATTTTATGAGAAAGACCAGGTCCTATCCATGGTCTTATACTAGAACTCATAAAATAAAAACCCATGAGGTTACCATAAAGCATTGGAAAAATAAATGAGATAAGAAATATGGTATTTTTTTAGGAAGGTCAGGTCCTATCCATGGTCTTACAATGAAAATCAAAAAAGATAAATCCAAGTGATGTAAAAAGTGTGTAAAAAGAGTATGAAAATAATGAAGACTATGATACATCATGAGGAAGACTAGGTCTTATCCATGGTTTTACAATGCAACTCATGAGAGAAAGGGGAAACCAAAAGACCAAATAAGAAGGACTAAAGGTTTGTAATAAGAGAGAATTATTGTAGGGGGAGAGACCTATGTAAGTAACCTAAAAAAATTGTTAGATAGATGTATATAAAAAGCATGAAAATAAGGAAATGTTTAATAAAGTACTTTTTAAGGAATTGTGCATTGGTGAGCTCTTTGAAAACATGGCCTTCATTAGTTTGAAGGTGGTAGGTACTTGGACTGGGAATATTTTTGACTAAATAGGGGCCCCACCATTATTAGACATATTTACCTTCTTTATCATGGGTGTAGTCTAATTTAAGGATAAGATCACAAACATTAAATGTGTGAACTTTAACACATTTGTTATGTTGTTTGGTAATATGAGCCTTGTATTGGTAATTGTGTTATAAGTAAAAAAGATGGTGTTCATTAAGGAGATCAAGAGCATGAATGCAAGAATTACATAATTATTCATCGAGAATGATACCATGAAGAGATATATGGAGAGAGGAAATCTCAACTTCCAAGGGAAGGACTGATTCATAACCATAGACTAGAGAGAATAGCATTACCCCAATGGCAGTACATATGCTAGTCTGATAGGCCCAAAGAGCAAGATAAAGATGAATGTGTCAATCCATGAAAGTTTTATGAATTATCTTTTAGATAATTTTGTTATTAGCCTCATCTTGACCATTTCATTATCTATGATAAGGTGTATAATTTTTTATTGATCTTGAATTTAGCACAAAGTTGTTTAACATCTTTACTTTTGAAGTTACCACCATTTTCAGAAATGATAGCATGGGAAACACCAAAGTGGAAAATGATTTTATTAAGAATATATTTTTCAATGGTGTTACCAGTGATATTAACAAGGGGCATGGATTCAACCCATTTGGTAAAATATTCAGTAGTATTGATGATAAAAACATGTTTGTTTTGGGAGCGAGGTAATTTGCCAATGAGATCTAATCCCCACATGGAGAATGGACAAGGAGCGTTGAAAGCTTGAATCTCATTTGGAAGTGATGAATTATATCATCATGAAGTTGGCAAGGGGTACATTTTTTAGTGAGTTTGATTGCATCTTTTTCAAGAGTAGGCCAAAAGTAACCCATACATAGGTATTTGTAGGTTGTAGCATGTTCGATATAGTGGACACCATAAATTCCCCCATGTGTTTGTTCAAGAAGAGGAGGGACTTCACCTTGCATAAAACAATAGAGTAAATTACCTTCAGCATTATGATAATAAATGATGTTATGCCAAAATACATACTTGAAAGCTTATTTACAAATACGTGTATTTTCATGAGAGTCTAAGTTAGGAGGATAAGTTTGATGTTATAAGAATTGAATGATGTCTTTATACCACAGGGTTTGTCAAAAGGTAACAGCCTCTATGTAACAAATAAATGAATCTAGTGGTTGAGTTGAAGATGGATATTTTCATATTTTTATAAGAAAGTTAATATCAAAAATAACTTGGTGTGGATGAAATAGAGAATCTAAAGAAGTGATGGAATTAACAATGGAGTTAATTGATCTCGAGGGATAGGCTCAATAGTGAAGGTGATGAAATCCTTAGCAAAAGTGGTTCCAATTTGATGATAGGTAATTATATTTTCACTTTTGCATTGGTAATAACCATTGAATTAGTGACAAATAAGTTAAGAATCACCTAAATCATGTAAATATTGAATGTCTAAATCAATATTAGATCTCATGCTTAAGATTAGAGTTTCGTATTCGACATATTATTGGTGACATCAAAGGTGAAACAAAAATCTAAGGGTATGATTTTGCCAAGAGAACTTGTAAGAATGCAACCTATCCCATTTCCTTGAAGGCATTTATCACCACCAAAGTGAAGGGTCCAAGTATTCTCATGTAAGTCTACATTAAATCTAGGGAGCTCTTCGATAACTAATTTAGGTTTAGTAGTATCGAAAGGAATAGAGGATTCATCAAGATTATTTATTTCAAGATCAATGGTAAAGTTATGAAAACAATCTTTAAGAGAAATAGTTTGATTAAGACCTTCAATATAAAGTATATTATCATCTGGAAGACTATCTTGAAGGTGATTAGTAGTTGGCATAAGAGTTGTGACAAGTTGATCAGCTATGACTTACCCTTTGATATCTTTTTGAGTTACAATGTAGAGATCAAATTCCATAAGGAAGACCATCCATTTACTAATTCTATCTCTAGGAAGAAAGGCTTTGGATAATGAGTGATGAATAGTGTCAGAATGAATGATATCATAAGTAGTTAGGTAAAGCATGTAATGGCAAATCTTTTCATCTATAAAATAGATAGCGAGGCAATCACATTCGAATTTGGATAACGTGTTTCATAATCAATGAGCCCTTAGCTAATGTAATAAATGGAATACTATCTTCCAGTATCATCATGTTGGGAAAGCATTTCCCCAACTAATATAGGTGTGGAATAATTATATAGAATCAAGTGTCAATTGTTGGCAGGAGGACAAAGTGTGGGTGGGTGAATTAATTACTCTTTCATGTTATCAAAGGATTTTTGACAAGGGTCCATCCATTCTAAGAAATTTAAAATTGATGAGTAGATGTGATAGGCCATTTAAAGGATGAATCATCTAATTTCCCCAAGTTTGCCTAAGTATGTACAAATGTTGGGAATAGAACAAGGAATGGGCATGTTGACGATAGCACTAATATTAGCAGGGTCAACACTGATGCCATGGAGAGAGACTATGAATCATAATAATTTTCTATGTGTGACACCAAAGACACATTTGTAAGGATTTAGTTAAACTTGATATTTGAGAAGATAGTCAAAGATGATAGTAAGATCTGAGAGATGAGTTTTATGACTTTTGGATTTAACAATGAGATCATCCACATAGGCTTCGATAATTTTATGGATAAGATAATGAAAGATGTGAGTCATTGCTCATTGGTAAGTGGATCTAACATTTTTGAGATCAAAAGGAATTTTTACATAGTAATAGGTGCCCCATTCCATGGTGAAAGTGGTCTTATGTTGGTCCTCAAGGGCAATGTGAATCTGATTGTAACCCAAGAAGCCATACATAAGAGATAACATTTCATAACTAGTTGTGGAACCAACAATGGAATCTATATAAGGTAAAGGTAAGTTGTCCTTGGGATAAGAGAGGTTAAGATTTTAGAAATCAATACAAATGTGAATGACCATAGTGACATTTTTTTGAATGGGAATAATGTTAAAAACCCATTCAGAATAGTCTACTAGTTTGATAAATTTAGCATCAAGTAATTTGATTATTTCCTTGTGACATAAAGTAGAAACCTCAAGTGGAATTTTTTTTTGCCTTTGATGCACAAGTTTGGCATGAGGATAAGTAATGATGTTATGCACAAAAATTCTAGGGTTAATATTAGGCATGTCCTCAAAGGACCAAGCAAAAAACTCAGGATATTTATCAAATAATAAGCTAAAATTATCGTGTTTGGTAGGTGAGAGTTCTTGAGAAACTATAATTGGTTGAGGGAAAGATGGAGTACCAAACTTAATACTAGTGGTTTATTCAATAATCATGCCATTACTATCTTAAAATTTGTATGGTGCATTAGGTAAGGTAGAAATTGGATTAGCTTTGGGATCAATGCTAGCAACAAAGTTGTTGAAACAAGGGGTTTTAGTTTTAAAATTCCCAAGTTTATGATGTTACCATGGAAGTTGAGGTTTTCGAGCATGAAGTATTTCAAGAATAGTAGCTTCATCACTAGGAAAGGTAGGAAGAGGACCATAATACTCAACATCTACTTTTAGATCTCCAATTTGATTACCATGGTGATCATACTCAAAATGTATCTAACGAACATCGGTTGCCTTGGCATCTAGTGTAATTTTGGGAGTAAGAAAAGTGGATAGATCATAAGGGATTAGAGTGTTGCTAGTTTTGGTGATAAGGGAAGGATCAGATGTAATGATTGGATCAATAAGTAGTAAAGTAGATGTTGGAATTTCCAAAGATTCAGAAGGTATAATTTGCTCTACCACCGAAGGAGTATCAAGAAGCAGAGAATTGGTAAGAGGCACATAACCTTCAAGATCTAAGTTATGATCCATGAGAATGGTATGAATATCCTAGTTAAAAGATTAAATTTGAGTTACAATTTTATGATAATGTGAGACATCCAAGTCTTGAGATTGAGCTTGGTCCATTATGTAATTATCATCATATGTTGGAGAAATTATACATGCTTGAGATTTAGGGGAGTTTTAGAAGGTGAAATCTCAATATTATTGAATTTACGAGGAGACATGATGAGAGGATATTGAATTAATTTGGTCACTCCAAAATCATTGCAAGTGAAGGCATCTTTAGGTAAAAAAGTCTCTTAAGCATTGCATGGAGGGGGAAAGTCAATAATGTCATCAATAAGAGGAATAGTACGATCCCTAGGTAATAAAGGAGAAAGCCATTATGAAATGTATGGAGGTAGTTTGGTAGTATTTCAAGTATGTTACAAATCATTAGGTTCATCATCATTAGAATATGTAAGAGTGAAATGTAAATTAGGATTCATGTTGATGAACTCGAGTAAAGGAGCGCTATTGATATTAGGAATGGTAGGAATATGATATTGAGATTTGGGATTAGGAAGTTGAATACTCCACTGGTTGGGGTCAGCCTCATGCTTGTATCATTTCCCATTATGTAATAATTCAAAACATTGGCTATCGGAAGAAGCAATATCCCTCATTTTATGAGTCCAAGGGTGACCAAGGAGTATATTATAAGATAAAGGTAAATCAAGGATTGAGGACCATAAGCTTAGTTATAAAGGTCTTAGGTATGATGGTTAATGGAAGCCAAATACAACCAAGTGGATTTTGATTCATTTTATTAGAACCATAACAAGTAATATGGGTTTGCTTAAGATTATCCATGTTATTATCAAGTTGTTGGATAAGCCATAAAGATGTCACATTAATACAGAGCCTTAGTCAATTATAACTTTATAAATGAGGGTATTATTAATGGATATTTTAATAAAGAGTGGTGGATCATCAATGTGAAAAAGAATATCATCATTTATCATGTCCTCTTCAATAAATTCAATAGAAGCCTTGAAATATGGACACTTAGTTTCAATTTTATTGATGTTAGTCGGTTGAGATTCAATAAAAGGTGGTTATTCATCTATAGAATATGGATCTTTAATTTCTTGTAGTTGTTACATAAGGAAATTGTGATGATAGGGTGAAGTATGAACCAACTCCATAAGTGGAATCTTGCAAGTCATAGAGTTGAGTTCTTCAAGAAAGTTCCAATGAGATTTAGAAGAAGAACCACCATGAGGTTTAGGAGGTAAAGTAGATTTTAAAGGAATAGTTGTGTTTGGAGGTTCGCAAGGAAGAAGTGGTTTCTCATGGGATTTCAAAGCTAGATTAGTAGTTGTAGTATCCTTAAGAATTTGTTCCTTTAAGGATGGATTTTTAAGTTTGGTAACGGGATCTTTTTGAGTTGGCTTGCGATGACAGTTGACCTTGGAAGTGTTAACATATTTTGAATTATTTTAATATTGGTCATAATCAGCATCAATAGAATAAACATCCTTAGTGTTTTGTTGATTGTTTGAAGAATATTTTTGGTTATTTGAGGTAGAAACTTTAGAATCTTGTCATTTTTTAGAAGTAGTAGTGTATTCTTAATGATGAAGGTTGATCATGGCATCATGATTAAATGAATCACCAAGCATATAAGAGACAACAAATTTAGTTATACCTCTACAATATTCATGGGAATGACCAATGTCGGCATGGAACCAACAAAATCGATTAGGGTCATACCACTTAAGAGGATTATTAGGATAGGTGAAAGGTCTAGAGGGTGGTAAGAGTTGTTTCATTTGTTGTACAGAAAGTGGTGTGTGAGGAGATAAAGGGATGTTCATTTTAGAAACTCCTAGTTTGGTTTACATAATATTACTAGTGATATCATTGGTATATGTTTGAAAATATCCTTTTAAAAGTTTAGTATTAGGTTTGCATTACTTCATGAGAAATTCTTGACATTTATCTTGGTCAATAGCTTCATTAAGTGTTTGGGGAGAAAAGGTTTGAACCTTACATTGAAGAGAAGCAGTTAAAGTGGTTATAAAGAGTTTGAATAAATTATCATTATTCATGTTATAGTTGGCTTTATAGGCCAATAACTTCCATCTTTTGATAAAATTATGAGCTGATTCAGTGGGAGATTGCTTAGCATTGATGAAAAGGATAAGACAATTTTTGTGAAGATCATTGTGTTGAAAATTTTTAACTAAGGGATTAACCAAATATTCAAGTTTCCAAATAGAATATTGGGGTGATTAGTTGTACCATTATAATACATTGTCATTAAAGGTTTTGACTAAGAGTTTAGTTGTGGTGAAGGTGTTAGTTTGGATCCATTCTTTGTAAAGGTTGCCAAAGGCTTTGAGAAATGAGGTTGGGTCTTTAGTCCCATCATATTTGATAGTTGGAGATATGTTACCAATATCAATAGACACAGTGAAGGGAGATAAAGGCTCATTTTGAATATTTTGAGGCATATTGTTATTAATTATGGGTTGAGGAATAACATTACCTGAGGCATCTCTAAGAGGTGGAGGAATGTAAATGGGATTAGCTTGAGGATGAATAGTCAGAGGTTGATTAGACATATTAATCAAATGATGTTGAAGTTGCATCATTTGATTGGTATTATATTTTTTCATTATTTTCATTTTTTGAATAACTTGGGCAACAAGTTGAATTGTATTAGGAGGTGGGTTGGTGTTGGTAGGAGAACTCCCTAAATTGGTGTTAGGGGAGGGGTATTAGAAGATGGATTATTAGTGGCATTATTGATTAAATTCATGTCAATTATTCCCAAATTAGTTTGAATATTTTGAATATGAGAAGTGTCTTGGTAGGTATAGAAAAGATCAAACACATCAACTTCATCTTGAGGTGTGATTTGCACCATGTTATAGGTCATGGATGAAGGAGGGGAAGAGGTTACCTAAGAGTGATGGTGATATTAAGAGGAAAAGAGAGGGAGAAATGAGCATCCCATATAGTATCTAAATGGATTCAATATATCCAAAAATATTCTAATATAAGACTTCATGATGATTTGAGAAAAATGAACAAAATGATAAGAATGATTAAAAAGTAACTAGATTAGAAAATAGTGAAGGCAAAAAATAGTATAGAGTCAACTAGGTCAACCTAGCATAGATAATAGGGTCTTAAAAACTATAAAAATTTTATTGGGTCAACCTAACACAATAGACAGGGGTTGAAAAAGTATACAGGGTCGACTAGGTCAACCTAGCATACCAGACAGGGAAAACATATAGTATGTAAGAGACTGTGTCGATAATAATGACTGTGTATTGAAATAAGAATAATTTTTCAACTATTTTTAAAATCAAGAACTAAAATGAAACACACAATCAATTACATCAATGATGTTGATCCAAATGAGGCACACATCACCAAACCTTGCACCAATGTTGGCTAATATAAGTTTTTATAATACAACACACAATTGAGCAAAGAGCAAGCAATCAACTTGGAAAGTAAAAACTAAGTGGTCAACATGAATGTTTTTATATTATTTAGAATATAATTTTAGATGTGATAGGAATTTGGATTTAATCAAGGAACTAGAAAGCAATCTAAGGATAGTTTCAAGACATTTAGGTTGAAAGGGATATGTATCGGCAATGGTACAAGCTCAATATTAGGGCCTACCCCCTCACTTCACACACCATAGAGATAAGGGCATCAAGTTCTTAGCCAAAATATACCATTAACCACATGTTTATACTTGGCCATAAAACCAAGTTGGCTTCCCCTTTAGTGATGAAATCCAAGTAGGTTGGCCTTGGATAGATAATTGTTAAAATGTTTGTTAAGATTTTGTGATTTGTTCATGTGTGCATAAAATAGAAAATAGTGAAACTAAATAGTATAATTAAAACCACCTAATTAGACTATGTGATCTATTTTAAGCACACAAGCAATAAGAAATGAAAGTGTGAGCTAATTACTAGGATAAAAGGTTAATTCTAAATTTGAAACATAGTACAGTGTCAATTCAATTGATAATGTATGCAGAGAATATATAATAGGGTTGATAGGGAGACCCTTATACTACAGAATCAAAAATTCTGAAAGTGAACTACATCGACAAAGTTGACCTAGCTTTTTCTACTACACATAGGATAAAGAACTACATCGACAGGGTCAACCTAGTTGACTGTACAAGGGCAATTTTAAAGACTAAAAACTATGAAAAACAAAACTATAGTAAATGAGAGAGAAAGATAGAAATTAACCTTGGTGGGTTGGAGTATGTAAATAAGTGAGTTTTAATCAAGTAGCCTTGATAAATGCTTCTAAATCATGCTAACTTTGTCAACTATGCCAACCAAGCTTTGCAAAAACTTATTGTTGAGTGCCTAAAATATACAGGGTTGACTGGGTTAACTTAGTAGTTTAAATCTGAGGCTTAAGAGTATATAGGGTCGACTAGGTCAACCTAGTAGTCAAGACTAGATGTTTGAAAGTGTAAAAGGTCAACTAGGTTGACCTAATGGTCTAGATTAGATGTCTAAAAGTCTAAAAACTTTTACTATATCGACTGAGTTGATCTAGTAGCCTAAACTTGGAAAAGAACATACACAAAAAAAATAGAGTCATTTTAATATGACTATATATTAAACCTATGTACAAAAGTTATTACTATGTCAATACAATCAACCCAACATCAAAAATATATGAAAAATAAAATGATGAAATAAGTGAAATAAATCTTGTAAGAGTTAGATTCATATTAGGTTCACCAAAATGTATGCAATCATAAATGTATCATGTCTATAAATCAATCCTATCTTAGAGAAGATAGATCATACCATACACTTTCGATTGGGGACACATTTGTTAAGCGGGAGCATGACCAATATGAGGATCAAATAGACCCATTTAGGGGATCTCTTACCACAATACACCATGCTAAGAAGGGTTCTAAATCCTCTAGTCTAACACAATCATGTAATAACCCTAAGGGGGTCTTGAGTTTTAATATTTCACCTATACTAATAATAAGTAAATTAAATCTAATCTAGTGCTCACCAAAGCTTATGGTACAACATGAGGAGTTAGTAAACAATCAAAACATGTATAGGAGAATCTCAATTAAGTTAAGTATGAGTAAGACCCTAATACATGGAATATAAAGAGTAATATTATTTGAATCCAATACTTATGCTACTTTTATCTACTAAAGAGAGGATCAAAGTTAGAGAATACTTACCTGAATGTGAACATGTCGAGATTCAATCTCTCCTTTTGCTAATGGGGCTTCACAAGAGGTTTTTGTGGTTTGTAAGGATTAATAAGAAAGGCCAAAGCATCCAAGACTTATCCATAAGACTAGATTCTCTAAGTAGAAACCCTAAGCTAAGACTCCTCAAGTAGAATGGTGGAAGAGCAAATTGTAAAGAAGCATGAGAAAATAATAAATCTTGATTGCATATTGAAATAATGATGAAATTATCTTGTATATATAGGCGGATTTGACCCTAAATCCTTCCAAAAATCCCAACCGATAGGGTCAACCTAGTCAGCGTAGCACAATTTTAGATAATTATTCACTAGTTCCCAAGCTAAGTTGGCCAAAGGATAACTTAATTCTTAAGTGAAAATATCCTGAAATTGTATAGGGTTGACCTAGTTGACCTAGCACAGTCGACTGACAAAGGGGACTTAAGATGAGGAAAAGAGGGATGGAAAGAGGAAAAGACTGGAGAAGTGTACAAAGGAGGAGTAATAGCTTAATGAATGATTTGAAGAGCTGATTGGATTGGTAATAATGTGGCAATAAGGTACAACAATCCTATGCATCATCAATGGTTTTCCCACCCTTTTCTTGATGCACTCCTTAAGGCATGCACTTAGAGAGATTGAGTCTTGATGGGTTCATACAAGATATAAAGCATCAGTATTTAATAAAATCTGAAAATATTATGTGTATACAATATTGATCTCTTAAAATGGTGTATCTAATTGATAAATAATTCTTTTGTCATCCAGGCATTAGGTTGGGCTACCATACATGCTCCTAGTTCACATCACGCAATGTAGTTTTTTAGATGTATTTTTCCCTTAGAAAGATAGAATCCAAAAATGTTTTGCCATAATACATCATCACAAGTAATAATGGTGACCCATTCCCTACTCTTTATAATTATGTGATGAACACTTGGACATCTTCTTTTTGTTGTGACTCGCATAACAGTGTTCCTTCTAACCTGTAGTCTAGTTTTATCATAGTTCCAAATTTTATAAGGTCCATAGTGGTTATCTTCATAAACCTTCTCCAATTTATTTTAAATTCATCTCCAATGGAAGGCCTTAGATAAAATTCTCTATATCTATCCAATCCTTATGTTGATCTAATGGATAAGTCTAGGTGCCTCTTTTTAAAGCCAATCCAGCAAGACTTATCAGGTATTCCATCCTTGAAAGGGTTGGACTTATTTTCACATATGTGGGATACATATGAGTTGAGTTATATAATTTCAAGTCCATGACAAAGTTTTGATATATATTTACACCATTTAACAACCTCGATTTCTTTTTTATCTACCAAAATGGTTAATGGGCCCTTATTTGTAATTGCAATACCCAAGAACCAATAGTTGTGTGTGGCTGTAGAGATTCCCCACTTTTTTATTGTAGTTCAAGTGGAGTACCCATTATTTTCAACATCCCTCATATCATGTTCCATTTTAGTTACAGTCCACTAAGTTTGGATGGATACCTTTTTAGTTAATGAAGGACATGTTGTCACATATGTAGTAGTTTCAAATTGTTTGTGTGAATTTACAACTTCTTTGCCTTCTAAATTTGTAGCATCCACTCTTCTTCCTATTTTTTGTATTTATCCATGTCTTATAAACTATTATATTGCTCTTTTAATTTTTCATTCTATTTGCATTATAAAATATTGAAAAGTTAGTAACATGCATTATAAAATAATAAAATGATAACATACATACTATGTTAATAACATTACATTTGCTCTTCCCCTTCAACAACAACATAAGTTCAAATTGGTGTGATAAAATGTAGGTATTGGACTATGCAAATCCAAACTAGTTATGTGTGATTCAACTTAGTTATGGGCTTGTTCAATGCCAAAAATAGGAGTTAAATGTAGGATGGTGAGGTGTTAATGCTTGGTCACCTCAAACATGGTGCATGCATAACGTGGACTGAGTGTTATTAACTAAATTTTAAATGTCTCACATTTGTCTCTCACTAATACATTTTGTAGGATTTTAATTATCACTAAGAGTTATATGAATAATATGTATATTTAAGGGCTACATAGTCAGATTCATTCAAGTGATGTGTTTCACCTGTTAGTTATTTTGATATTATCTCTACATAATATAAATTGGTGTTTAGCTTGGAGGTCTTTAATCCATTTTTATAATATTTTGATATTGTTTGTAGTTAAATGGATTAATAGATTCCAGTTGAATATTTGATATTTATTTGATAGTGTTTTGATAATGTCTCTAGTTAAATAGTCATTAGGACTAGACTGTAAAACTAGGATTTTTAGACCCATATTACAGAACTAGGATTTTTAGACATTGACCATAGAACTAGGATTCTTATAAATTAACTCCTTACATTATACATTTATATTAAACTTTAGAAATTTTGAAACATAATCAAGTGTTAGTTTAAGTTTTTTCCATTATTGGTTTTATCTACATGGTTGTTAGTCAACTTGTTTAGGGTTATTAAGGTTATTAGGGGAGATACATTTATTGTGTTTTCTATTTGTGAGTTGAGTTATTACCATTATGATGAGCTAATATCTCACTATATAATGTACCTTATTTTTAATTTTTGGGATTTGCATTGTTCTCACCTACTATTAAGGTTTTCATGTAATCTATGATGCTTAGAATTGGAGTGATCTGACATGGTATCAAAGCTCTGCTTAGATGGCCATTTTGCCATTTTATTAAATCCTTGGTGAAATCCTTCCTACTAACATTCTTGGTAGCTTTCTTGATTTTTTAATTTTCATATATTTGGTGGAATTTCATGAAATTTCATATAAAATATATAGCCAAAGTCTCCTATTAAAAAATAGATAGTGCCATCAGATCTTGAAGGTATCAAAACCTTAAGATTTATTGTACACGCAACCTAAATTGATGACAGTGATTTTTGGCATTTTTTAGAGGGTTTCAAGGAATTTTTGATGGTATCATGTATTTTTGTACAAGATTCTCAAATCAAGAAAAAAATTCAATGTTTTTCTAATTTTTTTGAGTTCTCAAATGGGTCTTTTCTAGTTTTTAGAGGAGTTGTATTGATTTTGAAAATTTATGAATTTTCTAACTTCAATGAAGTTTTCACCCCTTGAAGGCAATTTTGGTAGTTTTTTTGTCTTTATAAGACTTTCAACATCGAAAAAATAAGCCTTAATGAACATTTAAGTCTTTATACAGGGCCATCAAAACCCAACACCTACACGAGCATGCATCAAAACTTGATAGCTTTTCCAACACACCATCAGATCTTGATAGTTTTCCCAACACACCATTAGATCTTGACAACTTTCCTAGCACACTATTGGACTTAACAACTTTCCCAACACACCATCAAAACTTGATAGGTGATAGAACACACACTGAACTCTAACCCTCCTATAGGGAGGCACTGTAGACTCTAACGCCTACCTAAAAAAACTATGGACTTTAATCCTATTTGAGTACGATAATTTTTCTACCACCCTCTTTGCAATTAGTGATGACCACAAAGGTGTCAAATTTAAACTCAGATTGTTTGACATGTGAGAAACCATTAAATTTAAGATATTGGAAAGTGGCACTATTCATTTTCAAATTGGAAGTATTTTTAGATGATGCCACTTCCACATAAATCAAATCAATCAAAAGTGGGATGGGCAAAACACCCACAATAAGCATTATCCCCATGGTCATATGGTGTGGTCACATGAGGGAAACACCCAGTTTAACCCTTAACCCCTAGTCATATGGAAACTAAGCCCTTGGTCACTTCCAACCCAAAAGTGTTTAACTTTTGCTCAAGAGAGGCTTAAGTTTTCCTTTTAAAATTTGATGCATAAAAATTTCTCTTGGGGAAGTTGATCAAAAAAATCATCATTATTTGCCACCAAATTTTTTAGGAAAGAAAAATTTTAAACACATATTACTTTTGATCTATAGTTCATATTTGAGTGTCATCTTCTTAATTTTGTGCTCTATGCATTGGTGATAATACTGGGCTCATTTTATCTCCCTTCAAACCAATTGTTTTACACTCTAAGATACATTATCAGTTGAGTCTAACATCCCTCTAGTATTTCATACTTACATACAAACTACTTAATATGCATTCTCAATTGTGTTTGATATCTATATAAGTGTGCTTGTATTTAAAAATTTAAGGGGGTGGGGGTCATTATTAATAGTTTTGAATGGGTATATATTCTTTGGTGTTTCTTTTACACATTATTATTTTTTGCATTGTGTTAATTCTTGCACTTACTATTCATTTGGATGCATTATCGACTATGTTTGATGTCCTCTTCATGAGCATGCATTATTATTATAACTAGGGGTCATTAAAGTTATTTTATATAGTTGTACACTTTTTTGGTGTCTTCTCTCAGTCATGTTTACTTCACATGAGAGACACTCATGGGGAAAAGTTGATTTTACATCAATGGTTCTTCTTAGAAAAAGAAATTATGCTTCTTGGCATGCTTACATGAAACACTTTCTAATGGGAAAGAATCATGCTCCATTCCTATATATATAAATTCCTACCCCCTCTAACTCAAGTCAATTGAATAAGTTAGCTAACACTTGTGACAAGGATTCTGGTACCTTACTATTACATGTTTCTATGGATCTTTGTTACCATGTGGAATATATAATGTGTCCCTGCACTATTTGAAACATTCTTTAGTCCCTTTTCAAAGATATTATTGAGATTTATATCACTCTTCCTCCTCTTCCTATTGTCTCTTTGGAGACTATTTTACGCCCTTCTCTTACTTTTATTTCTTGTGATGACACATCCATGGTGGATAGTGCTCTTCCTTCTATCGAGCCACCACTACAAGATGAGGTTCTATCATACCTTAGTTGTCCCATTATAGATTGTAATTCCATTTTTGTGAATGATGTTGTTATTTTAAATACTTCATAGTTTGGTACTTTAGAGTAATCTACTATTTCTAATGAGAGTACACCTTGTGAGAGCATCAACTACTCTTCTCTTCCTATGGATATTCAGTCCATAAATCTGTGTGATTCATCTATAGTCTCTTATTTAGATTTTAGGGTTATTGAGTCTTACTCTTCACTTCACATGGAAATTCATTTAGTGAATGCTCCATGCCATTCTTCTTCATCGAACTCACCTATACTTGATGACACTTTTAAGCCTAAGTACATCTCTGAGATTGATGACTCTTCTTATAGCATAGATGACTATATTATTGATGGAGACACACCTCCACCATCTATTTATCACCTTCTAGATATTAAGGAGTTATTCCATGTTTAACCTACCCCTAGTCTAATTCGGACATTATAGGGAATAGGTATACTAATCCAAGACTCATCAAATATCAAGTAGTCTATTCAATAGGTACAAGGCATTCTATAGTCCATTTTGAACTATGTTAGACCATTACACCATCATTACATAGAGCAGTTGGCCCTCTTACTATTCATAAGGAGAACAATTCTTTGGTTGGAGATCAATCAATCACTTGGTAGACCCATTCATTGTTCTAAGGTGATCCACTATTTATTGCACCTTCTTATGATAGGTTCACTTCAATGGCATTACATTCATTTCTTATGCATGATATTTCTATTCATATGCCATACTTCTATTTTGGACCCTATTTAGATTTATTTTTAATCTTCATATTTCATTGTGGGATGGGAAAACTTCTAGTAAAACATTCATGTTCTTCCATTGGAAAAGGGAAGAAACATTGTTCAATGTAGATTGAACTGCTTTAGTATTCAAGCAGATGATCTCATTAACAATATTTATCATTTCATAAGCTCTAATGTAGGTAGTTTCAACATCTTTTATGGGGACTTCTTAGTTCTCCTTTATTTGTGTTGTAATACTCTCACTTGTGGACACATTTTTAATTTTGCCCACTGTCCTTAGAGCATGCACTTTCTCACCTTGCTCTTTTTTTGAGAGGAGTTTTATTCTATAGGGTTTCTCCTTTTCTCTACCTTATGGGAGATTCATTGTGCTTGGATACCTCATCATGCCTTATTGTTGGGACTCAATTATTCTACGCACCTAAGTTACACTTTAGGAGAGTGTTAATGTAGGATTTTTTCTTGCTTTTAGTTTTACCAATATGTTTATTAGTCAGCTTGCTTAGGGTTGTTAAGGTTATTAGGGTAAATACATTTATTATGTTTTTTAATTATGAGTTAAGTTATTACATTTATGGTGACCTAATATCTCACTATATAATGTACCTCTTTTGTACTTTTTGTCTAATATGTTAATAAAGCTCATTTTTTGTGCTTTGCATTTCTCTCACCTACACCTAAGGTTTTCATGCAATCTATGATGTTCAGAGTTCTTTAAGTGATCCAACATCAATTAATCTATTTATTAGGTCTATGGATCTAAAAACGTCAATGCAGTCACATCTAAAAATCTAAAAAATGGTGGTATAATCCTCTGATATTGCCTTTATTAATGTGTAGACAATATTTATGAATTATATAACACCATAGTCTTGTATAATTGGCAAACTCAGACCTTGGTTATTCCTCTTAGTTCTATACCTTTCCCACTTATGTAAGTCTCACATCTACTCCCCTTGTCATATCTATTAGTCTGACCAATCTTATGTTGATGACCCATCCGTCTATCTTTCTTAGAATTCTTAAGACCTATGTATCTTATGCCTCTACAAGTTTTGAGCCTATATCTATTTTCCTACTCCCTAGACACTTGTGTCCCAGATAGACACCTATATTGATGTAGGTGTCATGTTTTGATGTAAGTGTCCCGTGACCTAGAATCATCTAATTTACAAATTAAATGTATCTTAATGGTCAGTCTAAGTAATATTATACAATATATTCTCCTGATATGAGTGGTATATATGCACAATCACTCCTCATTTTAAATTCACCTAGCATTCATATCAAAGAGCACTCAATTTCACAATGTTTTTTTATTTTATCTTATTCTCATATCAAGCTTAGGAAAAACACACCTACAGGTCTAAAGTACTGAAGGAGCAGCCCAAGACCCTAATTTGTCAAGTTACAAGCTAGGTCACCATTGTATTTACTTTCCATATATTTTACCCTTGTGCACACACAAGCCAAATCATTAAGAGAGAACTAAATTATTTTGAAGCCCTATTCAGAGTATTGGCTATGTAAGCAACACCCACTGATAGAGGAGTCTTTAGGGTTAGCTCAACACTATGATCCCAGTAACCCATTTTTACTAAAGTCATTATGAAGATGAAGAACTAGGATTTGATCATTTGATAAGGAGTAGTAATCCATGACCTAGATCTGAATACACCAGAATAAATGTGATGATAAACCCAAAAGCATCTAGGTGGTCACATCTAGTTTTAATAGGTATTTCATATTGAACCCTATATCTAATCTAGACACTAGCATCGATGTAACCATCCCAAACTGATGCAAGTGTCTATGGCTATAGAGACACTTAATCCAAAATTTGGTGATTGTTCTAAAATATTATTATGGTATGCTTACTATCTATTCCAAATCTAGATTTGTATTAGTATCAAAACCAATTATCTTATTTCTTTATCATTAAAATATCTAACATAGTTGTGCTTTCCATTTTTAGTATATCTCAACATAATAAATTCAATATATATTCTAAATTTTGTAATTAATTTTTCTATTATATATCTATTTTTCACCATTGTGCTTATTCATTTCTTTATTATTAAACTTATCCACCCCATAATAGGATCCACATCCAATTTAAGGTTAAACATTTGGTAAACCCAATGTACATATGCTTGCAAGTTCTTGCTTGCTTGATTACACATTTTGACCTCCAAACAATTTTGAAATTCCTTGGAGGTATCTTCTACTTATATCGGTATACTCAAAAACCTATTTTTGTTCGTTAAAATTTGTACAAATTTTTCAATTTTTGTTATTTACTATTTTTAGTAAATATTAGCATATAAGGTGAATGGTGTGCTTATTTTATAATTAATTTATTGGTTTCATAAAAAATAATATTTTATTCAAAATTATATCTTAGATCTCTAAAATAAATTCTTTTTTTATTGAAATTGATAATTCTTTATTGAAAATATTATATGGTTTTGCCTATGAAGCATTCTACTTTGTTTGACCAAATTTTTATTTAAAATAAATCAAATTTCAAATTACTTGGATGTTTTTTATAATTATATTGATAAATAAAAAACCTAATTTTTTTCAAAATATTAGACATATTTTTAAAATTTAGTATTTTACTATTTGTAATAAATTTAGACATACATGGCGTACACTATACTTTTATTTTCATATTTTTTGGGTTCGTTGATTGTTCCTTATCATTTGTATATCTTTCTTATCCTATTCTCATATAAATTTTTAGAACATTTAAAATGGATACAAATGAGCCTCTTCCTCCTCCTAACCCTAAAGAGGGTGATAACTAGCATCTCTCCAATCAGATTCACGTTATCACTCCTTAAAGGGGTAAGGTAAGTGGTGCATGTATTCATGTTCAATCTTAGGTACATAAGGTTTGTGTTTGTAAATCCCTAAGAGATCAAATCTCTAGTATAATTAAGTTAATAAAAGAGTTATTAAAACACATTATACTCCTACATAATCCAATATATGGTAGTGTTAATCATGTATTTGCAATCCTCATCTATCAATGTTGTACAAAATAAGGTTTCACATCCAAATGAAAAGTTGAAATAGAATACATAGAGAAAAAGTGATTCAATAAGTGACCAAAAATCTCTTAAGATTCCAAGTAAAATCCTTAGATAAATGTTTCAAAATAAAGTGATTCAATTACCTTCTCCATATCCTATAAGGAGATCCAAATACTATTGTGCATATCATAGAATGCATGGGCATCATGCAAATTATTATTTTATATTGAAGAAAAAAATACATATCTACAAAGATAGTGGTGATCATATCAATGATACATCAACCAAGAAAACCACTCACACTATGAATACCTCTCCTAAAGCACACGTGTCAAAACAACAAATATGGGTACCAAAAGATATTTTAAAGCAAGAGAAGGGTCCACAAAACAAAGAAATAGAGAAAATACCATTACCAAGGGTTTTAAAAAAATTAAATGATATACAATTACCAAAAGAACCAATGATCATAAAACCATTATAAACTAAACCATGTGAGATCCCTTTGTTGATCAATACCGAACAACAAAAGGGCACAATTTCAAATGATTATGACAATGGTGATATCAATCATAATACCAATATGGCAGATAGACAATTAAGATAAATTTGTTTTGATCCACTTTATTTCTTACCACATGATCTATTTATACCTATAAGACCTTGTACATATCGATTGAATCCATCTATAGAAATTACATATCCAAATATAGATAAAGGCATAATAAACCATATAACTCAAGTTGTGCATAAGATATTAACATCTAAGGTGCACATAAATAAAAATAATGGAATATCGAAAAGGTCATAACCATAGCATGGTACAATTTTTTATTCATATATAGATACTCTAAATGGTATATCACATGTTCAAGAACAATTTAAGAGGTTACATTTATCCTATAATAATGATTACATTGATGATTAGGATCCTAATAATATATAAGATTGGTATGATCCCAATGATATTGATTATGTAACATATGAATATGACACACAATAAACAGGGCCTCTATAGAGGCATATCGTTGATGAGATCCTTGGGTTCTAGTGGCACTTTTCCTGGTCCATGGCACCTTTTTCAAAAAATACCAAAAAAATTAAAAAATAAAAAATAAAAAATAAAAAAACATTCAACATGTACTTACCATATTGGCTCTTTGGCATCTATGTTGTTAGTTCCATGTTGATATATAGCATACTAGTTATTTGTACATACACATGAGCTTCATGATTCTATTCGAGTGTGATATAGGCATACACAAATATATGATCTATGTACTTATAGATGTTGGGTCTTCCCTCTTCTCATGTCACCAAGATGTTGTGGGCATCTACCTTATTTGATTATAATACATCTAGATTATATCATTTTATGGTCACTTTACATTATCATGTTGGAACTAATATGTACTTACATGCCTTTATCCATGCTTGTATCTTCTATATTGTACTTGATATGCTATGTACTTGACATTTTCGCTAACACATTGGATTCATGGGCTATTACGATATGTTTATGTTGATTGTTTATGCTTTCATTTATGCACTTCCTTGAGTGTCTTATGTTATTGTATTGAATGTTTGAGCATTTGAATATGATCCAGTGTTTATGGCCTTCATGCCTTTATTAGTTTATTTGATATTTGATATGTCATTGCTTTTTCTATGTTGACATTTGAACTTGTCATTCCTTTCTTGGTGGGCATTTGACTAAGTCATGTTCCTTTGATTTTTTGGCATTTGAATATGCCCCTTGTTTGTAGTCTCTTTAAACCATTGTCTATTGATTTACTTTCGAGTGATTTTGTATGTGTGATTAATTTCATATTGAACTTATATTATTACTATTTATATGTTTCCATGATCTTTATCATGCATCTTAGGCCTTGATGTGATTACATTATAGTGATTCAATAATACATTTATCTATACAAGTTCTCCTATATGCTACATGGTTCATTCATAGTTATATGGTTATATAGTCCTTTTGAGGTAAGGTAACTACCAATTTCTACTTCCCTCACCTTAAATGGGGGCATATCAGTGGGATCATTTCACAAAAACATGGCTTATACACATTCATAGTTTTAGATATCAGTAAGGGCATGTCATAGAGACATGCCTTCCACATGTTCATAGTTTCAGATCCAATGGAGGCATGTTTTAGAAACATGTTCTCCACACTTTTTCAATATGAAACATACCCAGATTATAGTGGGGGCATGTTTGGAAACATGTCCTCCACATTGAAATTTATATCATTTTTTAGATTTCTCCATATATGATGGGGGCATGTTTTGGAAACATATTATCTACACGTACACAATTCTCAAATTGGTTAGATTCATAGTTATATGATTCAAAAATATATTTTGGATAGAATTTTATACTATTTTTATACATAGTTTCAATATGATACATATATAGGATGCATATGCCATGTAATGTGCAACATAATATTACAAAATCAAATCAATTTTTAGATTTAAAACATTTTTAAAAATTGTCATCACTTACTAGGTTGGACTTTTACAGACTATGTTAAGAAAATCTACTATAGTAGTTGGTTCACTTTTGGTATAATTGAGGTGATTTGATCACTCATTATTACCATGTTTATAGGTTGGACTTGAGTACATCATCCAACCTCACTAGTTATATAGTATGGGTTAACTGTGTTCACTCATGCTTACCAGGTTATAAGTATGATTGGGTTGCATGGTTGAGATAATCTCAATTGTTGGGTGGAAACTCATAATTTATCTAACATCAAAGGCATGTGTCCTCCAATATCTCTCTATCTCTTTAGATATATACATTTTCTAGAATTTATATTTTATCATCATCTCAATTTTAGTGATTCATAATGATATATCTTTCAAATAGAATTGCCAAAAGGTAAGACAGTTGCATCGATACACAGGTGTACTCCTAAACTTTACTCTTTAAATTTCAATAATTTCAATGCTTTAAATTTAAAATTATATATATTGAATATATATTGTAACATGCCCTTGGTTGCATGTCAGTCACCAACAAAATGCTCAAGTTTGACTCAAGTAAAGGTAAGGTATGTTAGACACACCCAGGTACATACTTATTTCCTTTAAACTAACAATTTTATTACTAGCTTAAAGGGGGTCAAATATAGATAATATTTATGAATTATATATCACCTCAATCTTGTACACTTGACAAACTTGGACTTTTGTTTCTCCTCTCAATTCTAGACTTTTTTCGCTTCTGTAAATCTCACATCTACTTATGTCCCTTGGCCTATCTCTTAGTATAACCAATAATATGTTGATGACTCAGGTCTTCTATCTTGTCCATAATGTTTAAAACCTACTTATCTTATGTCTTTGCAAGTTCTGAGTCTATACCTATTTTCTTGCTCCCTAGACACTTACATCCCAGATAGACACCTATGTTGATGCAAGTGTCATATTCTGATGCAAGTGTCTAGTGCCCTAAAGTCATTTAACTTGTAAATGAAATGTATCCTAATGGTTGGCCTTAGTGTTATTATGTGATACATTCTCTCGATATGAGTGGTATATATACATGATCACTCATCATTCTAAATTCACATAACATTCAAATCAAATAGCATTTAAAGAGAATTCAATTGAGCAAAGATTTTATACTTTTTCTTATTTTCATATCAATCATAGGAACAACACACCTATAGGTCTGAAGTACTGAAGGAGAAACACAAGATCTTGATTTGTCAAATTACAAGCTAGGTCATTGTATACTTGATTTCCATATATTTTACCTCTGTGCACACATAAGCCAACATATTATGAGAGAACTACAACAATCTCAAGCCATCTTAAGAGTAGTGGATATTAGGAAATACCCATTGATAAATGGGTCTTTAGGGTTAGCTCGACATCATGAGCCCACTAACCCATTATTACTAAGGTCACTATGAAGATGAAGAACTAGGGTTTGATCATTTAACAAGGAGTGATAGTCCATGACCTAAATATGAATGCATCAGAGTGAAGATGATGATAAACCCAAAAGTATTTAGGTGGTCGCATCTAGTTTTAGTATGTATTTCATTCTGAAAACCTGTATCTAATCCAAACACTAGCATCGATGCAACCGTCCTAGACTGACATAAGTGTTTGTGGCTATAAAGACAATCCAAAATTTGGTGACTATTCTAAAATATTCTTCTAGTCTACTTCCTTCTTATTCTAGATCTATATATATATTAGCATCAACTAGCTAACTATCTTATTTTTTTGTCATTGCAATATCTAACATAGTTGCTCTTCTCATTATTAACATATCTTAGCATAATAAATTTAGTATATATTATATCTGAGTTTTGTAATTAATTAACATGATATAGATCTATCTATCACCCTTGTAATTATTCATTTCTATATTCTTAACCCTATCTACCATACAATATAATCAATATCTAATTTAGGGTTAAACATAATGTTGTTTGTTACAAATATAAGATTTAAAGCCTCCAAGCTAAAGACCAATGAGAAACAAGTGTATAAATTATAAAAATTTAAATTAAAAGACTATGAATTACTAAAATATGTCTGATATTTGCTTATCTATTGTTGGTGTAGTTAATGAAATTGTCTATAAAGTGTATTCAATACTTTATATATGTTGTTTGATTACCTATTGTTGGTGCAATTGATAAAATGCCTAGCAAAATTCTCTATAGGGAGTTGTAAGGGAATATGAAAACATAATAAGGATTATTTATATAGGGAAATTAAGATTCGAATTTCAAAACTCTTGTGATATGTGGACTTGCATCCCATTGGTTCATTTTTTAGATTGAAATTTTATTTTTTAATCCCTTTGATTCATTTAATTTAATTTTATTTGGATTGATTTTGTTTTTCAATTATTTTTAGATTACATTGAATAATTTGGTAAGCCTTGTATGGTTAGAGGTATAATCACTAAGAGGGGGGTGAATCAGTGAGACCAAATAATCCAACTTCAATTATGATCTTTACAAATACTTAATCATTTACCACAAGCATTCATGAAGCATATACAACATTCATAGCAATGAGCAAGAGAGACAATGCAAGATCAATCACATAAAACATGATATACATGGGAAACCCTCTTGAGGAATAAAACCCATTAGAACTTGTAATTGGACTATTGTCCTATAGTAACAAGATCCAATTTAGACTATCTACAAATGATCAAGGAACTACAATCCCTATTTAGTAAGGCTTTAATCCCACAAGGTGTTGCCACACCTATCTAGTTGAGCTGCAACAACAGCCAAACTTTTTAGCAAGTTTCACCGTACAAGGAGGCTCCAACCACCTTAGATGTTGAGCTACCACAAAAACACCTATGATCACATCCACCTATGAACTAATGTCAGCAACATTTGATGATGGACCTCTACTTATCACACTTTACCTTCGCTCACACTCAAATAACAAGCACACTATTCTACCAATAGAATTATGACAAATAGGTCATACAAATAGTCTTCAATATGTTCTGCTCTTCAACTCATCCTTAGGACACTCTACCCATCCTTCACTCCACAAAAAACACACAAGCCTCTCTCTAATCTATCCTTAATCTTTCATACAAAGTCTAGAACCCATCATCTTTGGTTCCACTATTTATAGAGCAATCTTGATAATCACTACCTTGGTCAGCCATTAGGCATGCCTTAGCCCTTAAGGAATCTCACAAATGAAGACACAACTCGATACAATCTTCATAGGTTGACCATAGCATACATGGGTCACCTTTAAGCAACTACACCTTTTAATAAGGCCCTTGTAGCTCTTATAGGTCTCATAGAGACCTATTCACCCATTTAGCACACCCTTGAGCAAAACAAGAACACATGACCACTTTCAAATACATGGGTTCACTCCTTATGTCCCCTTCAACATCTTCAAATGATCAAAGTCAAATTATCTCACCTTTGCATATGCTCAAACAATTCAAACACAAACCTTACACATAGGAACACCATTATCAAACATACAGCCAACTTCTTAAACATTGTTCATACTCAAAATAGATTGATCACACTTCCAAAATCCACATAGAGCATTTCATGGAATCTACAACACTCCCCAATAGCTAAGTCATCATGAGACATCAAAACAACATCAATACAAGCTCGAATATCCTTCTCGGGTCACTTTGCAGAATAAGCATGAACACACAATCAACTTCTAGGCTTAATATCTTTGACTCTACTCACTTTCAAATCTTCAAATCAGGTTCATTAGATCCACCATGGAATCCTCTTCATCTTTTCTTTTTACAACACCAGAAAGTTAAATTTCTGTCAAAAGATATGGACAAAATACAAAGCTCTAGTTTTTCCTATGTTAAATTCAAATATTTGAATTCAAACTATCATAGTTAACCTTCAAACACAATACTTGAATCTCATGTCCTCTCAACTCAGATCGAATACGTACCATCAATCTTGATCGATATTTAATTCATAGGCACCAATGCTCAGAGGTTAAACTTTAGCCACATTGACCTCATCTCGTATAACTTTGAAATGTTGACTTAACATGCTCTATCGATCTTTGTAAATCAAATAGGTTTTTAATGATCAACGCTCACCATTCGATCAATCTATACGAATGCCCACTCGTCGTTGGATCATTATCATGTACCTTTGCTCAGTCGTTAAACATTGTGCACCTATCATCATCTCACTACCTCCTAACTTCTTGGAGCAATGCGCACCATTGATCTTGCTCAAGCTTTAACACTTTCAAAAATAACTATGGGGACCCTTTCAATATACTTGAGTAACCATTTTTTATCCTTAATAACTTCTTCTATGCTTTGACACAGGATCTCAAATTTGGACCAGAGGATCTCCTCACATAAGAGAATCCAACCATGTGACATAATGCTCTTGGAACCCTCATGCATGCTAGATATAATGCCATTAAACTGTCTTCTCAAAATCTTCTATCACAGAGCCAACTATGTCAAAACTTGTCTGAGAAGCCAACTTTGAGCATTCATAACTTTTGATGCGCTTTAACGCATGATCTAAAATTTAGCGCAAATCATCTATGCTCAAAACTGACCAAACCCATATGATCAATTTCTCTTGACATCTTCACACATGCAAGATATAACACTATCAAAATACTCACTCGGTTCTTCTTGCCACATTATAAAATTGGCTAAGTACGGGAAAACACAGTCAAATTGCTTCGGAGCCCAACTTTATATGTGCATATCTTTTGACGCACTACATCGCATGATTTGAAAATTAACGCAAATAAACGAGGCACAATAATGAACAAACCCATATGATCATTTTGTCCTGACACCTCTACACGTATGAATTATGACCTTATCAACATGCTTACTCAACGCTTTTTGGCAAAGTATCAGAAAACTATAATTCTGACTGAGAAGCCAAATTTGCACCTTCATATCTTTCACTGCGCTTTGATGCATGACTTGAGATCTAGAGCATAACAACTAGGGACTAATGTGATCACAACCATATGACCCACTCCCCTTGACTCCTTCCCACGTGGTAATGGCGATGTCATCAAACTGTCTACTCATATTTTCTACCACTGGACCCAAAGTGTCTAGTTGAGAACAATGGTGAACCGAGTGAATTCCACTCATGCACATAAGCATTCAAAGCATTCTTGACCTCTGATAGGACCCCTTGCACATGCTCAAATCACTATACTCAACCCTAATCCTTTCTAGCCATGTCAATACTAAAGATCAACCAACCATAAATAAAGCATACTAAAATAAACACATTGCACACTTTGTCATTGTCACATAGACTATCAAGGCACTTCATCCACTCATCAGAGAACCTCTATGACATCACCATGACATCATCATGACAACTCTCCAACATGGGAAGATGTTTAGAGTCAATAGTTTAGCTTTTAAAATAAAAAATGAACACAAATTGGGTGTATATTTGCACAAGTTGTTTTAAAAGTTTGCACATGTTTTGAAAGTTTACACATGTTGAAGTACTTATTAAGTTGATATGGTTTTGAGTGAGAGATATTTGGGGTCAATGGTTTGAACTTTTAAAATTAAAAATTAAGACAAAGTAGATGTATACTTACATAAGATGTTTTGAAAGTTTATCCGTATAAAAATATTAAATTGATAGGATCTTGATTTTTGATAGTAAGTTAAAGAACATTTTATATTTAACAAGCAATATAAAAATTATATTAGTGAACTCAATAATTATATTTATTCATACAAATCTTAAATTAAGATATTTTTAGTTGAAATATTGGATACTAACAATAGTACAATATCTTGTGTACAAATTTAAATTTTGATATGATTTATGTAGAATATCAAAAACCAACTATCAGGATAAATATATTTGTAATCAATGAAATTTTCATTTACTATTACTAAATAAATGTGTTCAAAATTAGGATCTCACATCCTCAACTACTTTCTTGACAATTAGACCAACTCAACTATTGAATCCTCTCCCTTAAATTACTTTAAATTTTGATTATATATATATATATATATAGCATATTTTAAACTTGGTATTTATATAAATAAAAAAGAATCTATGACATTAAAGATGCTAAAAAAATATATTATATATAAATACCAAGTTTAAAATATGCTAAAAAAAAATTATATATATATATATATATATATATATATATATATATCATATTTTAAACTTGGTATTTATATAAATAAAAAAGAATCTATGACATTAAAGATGTAAGTGGTGATTTCTCAATCATAATGTAAAAACATAAAGCTTTAAGCAATTATTTATGGCAATTAATTTTTTTTTTCCCCAAAAAATTTCCTTCACAATATTCCTTTAATTAAAACAATTCAAAAAACTAACAACTAACCAAAAATTAATTTTTATCATTTTTTATTAAAATTTGACAAATTAAGTTAGTTAATATTTTCTCAACCATTTAATAATATGATATTTTATAGTTAAAATTTGTAAATTTGAAAACAAGTCTACAATCCATTCTTGCTATTCTCTTATCTTATTACTATTCTCTTATTTTGATAAAATTTCATAAATTACGAACCTAACTAAACATTGATCCAAAATCTTTTACAGATTTAAAATAATAAATCTTTATCTCTACTTAATAGTCCATAGAAACACCATCCCTCTCAACATATCTTAAAAAAAAACCTGTACAATTGTGCGTAATACATATTTTGCCCTTCAATATATGTCATCAGCAGATTCCAGTACCCACGCCTCAGAATAATCTCCGCGAACAAACGGCCCTGGGCTAACTACATCCCAGGCGCTGGCGGGAGCGTCTTCAAACGATGAAAACTGACTGTAATCCGTCAAGTCGTCCTCAAAATGCCAGTTGTCAGCAAAACCCTTCAGATCTTCATTTTTGGCAAAATCGAAAGAAACACCAAAACCGGCTTGGCCTTCTAAGTTAATAACAGGGTTGGGCGTTATTCCAAGCTCATCGTCCGAGGCCCCCAGCAGGTAATCCAGATCAATCCCTCCCTCGGTGGTTCCGTACCCGGCCATGGCAGACTCCCCTGAATCATCATCCTTGCTTAAACCGGGGGAACCCTCATAAGACGTGGAGCAGGACGTTATGCCAATTTCCTCCTCCAAACTTTTCATAACCCCGCTAACCACCTCCTCACTGGGGCCGCTTTTTTGTTCAGCTTGCAGTTTGTCTGCAGACTCGATTTCTTCCAATAAGTAGAGGACTTGTTTCTCCGTCTCGCCGTGGAAACGTTTTACAGAATCCAGCGGAGTCTCATCTTCGTGGCTGCGTTTCTTCAACAGTCCAGACATTTTTGATATATTTGCAGACAAACACCTAGACAGGTTAATTTCTTCGCATATAAATTTAAACGGAAAGAAAGGAGAGAAGGTATATATACAAAGTGTATATGTCACAGGCAGGAGTTGGAAGAGTGTGGCAGGTGGAATTAGATAGCAGGCACGCCTTATTCAGGTCTCCCGTTTCCTATTTAAATATTTTGCAGTGGCATTCATCACTTCCACACGTTTTCGTTTATCATTCAAATCAACCCGAGAGACTTTCGGATGACAATTTCCTCGGCGGCGGTAACGTAGGACTTATATTTAACCTCACCAGTTCAAAAGACGTACTGCTATTTGCTATTTGCTATTTGCTATATCACGTCACGGTTTGAATATTTCCAACCGTCCACCGCCGATTGCGGTGGTGGCCCCCTCTCAACCCAAATACATTGAAATGGTGGGAAAGTGGAATTGTTACGAACGGCCAACAGGGGCCACAACTGCCCACCCAATTTTTCCCTTGCTCTGCGAAAAGATGCTATGAAAATAGAAAACATGCAGCCAATGATTTGACAACTGCATTCATTGTTGGGTCTGGTTTTTCGAAAACCTCATTGAACATTATGAAATTTTACGTTGGGGAGTATATTTCGAAAACCTCATTGAACACTATCTCTTTCCCTAGACTATGAATAAGACTCCCTCAATCCAATAGTTGGGTTATACAATGAACATACATCAATTAGTAGACTCATCACTCTAATTTCACACTCTTTGAGTTTCTCTAGGATCTCTCCCAACTTTGATCTACTCTAGATCTACATTCTTCTCTCCTAGCTTGTTTGATCTCTCCTTGCTTTGCCTGGGCTGATTAAGATGACTCTCCCATGCTCTTCTAAAATTGACTTCAAATCTTGTAGGCCTTAAATTTACATCTTTCCATACCCTTTGAGATCCCTATGTCATCAAAAATGGTCCACATGTCACATCTACTTGATCTTGGTAGTTACTTTATGTATCTTTAAAATACAATCGAAACCATTGGTTGTTTTAGACTAGCAATAACACAATAGTCATGGTAGTTGTAAAACTACCATCTAAATGAAGTAATGGTTTCGTCATGCTCCAAGGAGAATTTCTTTCTAACCAATGAAACCTGATTGAAACCATTCTTCCTACATTTCCTTACCCTATGGAACCTGTAATCATACTTCTCATGACCCTACTCCTCCCTATGATTATATATCATCTCACATGCAGACTCTCAACCCTAGTTATCCAACTTAGAGTCATAGACCACTTGCTTAGACCTCTCCCATGCATTATTCCCATCCTTTAACCATATCGGTGCTTTCTCACACCAAATGGGCTCTTTAGGGACCCTCAAAGGCCTTTTTAGGAGATTGTTGACCAACTGAGGGCCCTGCTTGACCTAGGTCGTGGCTTAGGGAGAAAACCCATGGTCTAGGCCATATGTTTCCTTCATGAAAGTTGTGACCTAGGCCATAGCCTTGGTAGAATGCATGAAAAGTCACTCGTTTGGTCTAAAACAATCATAAATAGTTACTTTTTTAACTTGTTGATAGATTAAGGTCAGATATAGGCATTTTTCCTCTTCCATTCACTCATTCTATTCAGCCTCACTCCACTTTTGATATATCTCTCTTTGATTATCTCCATTGATCATCTCACATTGAAAGCTTGGCTAACTCCCTGAATCTTTCTTGATTCTTGCTTGGCATAATTGCTTTCCTTGTGAAAAGGGATGCCCTACATTGTTGTTGCTGCCATTTTAGTGATTCTCTTTATTGTTGATAGTGTTCCTAAAGCTTCTAGACTAATCATTGCCTCCTCAATTCTCCATTGCACCTATCATTTGTGATCCTTGTATTTCCTCTCATAGATTGATGGCTTCTCCTTCACCTCTTCCACAGCTTTGGCTTTTGGTCTGGACTCAACCTACACACACCCTGATCTTCTTCCTCTCTTGCCTCCTAGATTAGATAATCAGTTGGTAGAAAGTCTGCCTATCTCTTTAATTTTGATATGAGGGCACTTTACTTTACAAAGTGAAACTCTTTTGCTTACTTGTAGTAGTATATATGCTAGGGTTGGTTTAGTTTTAGAAGACTAGTTGTTTGTTATCTTGCTTAGCATAGCTTTTGAAGTTTCTTGCATTTGTGTATGTAAAGAGTACTCACATTGCTTGAGATATTCCTTTATTGTATGCCATTTCTCTCTTTTAAATCTTGTTGCATTGCATAGTAGACACACTAGAAAACTTATGCAATCCCTCTCTCTCTCTCTCTCTCTCTCTCTATATATATATATATATATATATATATATATATAATATATATATATATATATATATATAACTAAAAACATTGTATTGTTAGGAAATAATAGTATTGCATTGAAAGATAGCTCAAATCTAGAATAGGCATGCTCTTGAACCCTTGCTTGAAAATGTCTTTTTCTCTCGAAACATCTTTCATTTGGCCTCAAAGTGTCATAGTTTCTAGATTTATACTTCGTTGGCTATTTCATTTCATTCAGTATTGTTGCTTCTTTCCTGTTTATGCAATCCTTAGTATAGTCTTAACCACTTGCTTCACTGTGGTTAGATCTGCTAGAGGTTAGTGCATACTTTGTGCATTCATTTGTACTAGCCCCAACCTAGTTTACAAGTCTATATATAGCCTAGTACTAGCTGACAAAATGGATAGCCACTATAGACCTCCTGTATCCCATATAACCCTTAAGCCTTCTAGCCTCTTAGTGGTTTGTTTTAGCACCTTACCAAACACTGGTGGTTCTATTCAGATTCTTGAAGTTACATACTGGCACACCCGATGGGACCTTAGATACAGTTTCATGCTAGTTCTATCTCGTTTAGAGCTCTCTTAGCCAACTCCCCTTTGTTATCCATTAGGCTTTGCTTTCAATTGTGTTTCGACTCTCACCTTGGTTATTGTATTCTACTTTGGTTTTATATTATTCTCCCTATTGACTCTACTTCAATTTGCCTTTTCTATTATCTTCCATGTTGCTATTGTTTTAATGCACCCATGGCTGACCTCCCACCTTTGGGATGTTAATCCCATTGGATTTAGGGTCTCATCCCTGAGCTCACCCATGAGAAAGCCATGGTTGTAATGAAATTCCATAGACATTGTACGACCCAAGAGCCTCCTTCAACCTAGCATGGTAATCTACACCTTATTGTATTCGAAGGGAACAATATTGGTAGGACTATAACCAACAAACTCAGTTTCCTTTCCACCTATCTAAACTTCATTTAGTTGAAGATGTTTCTACTCATATTCATGCCACATCTGACTCACCCATTCAAGGTGATGAGGATCCTCTTGATCGGTTATAACCAGATGAGTTATGCATGATCATTGATGATTATCATAGATGTCTTTAGGTGAATGAAGTTCATCCTTCTCCCCCTAAGAGTCAATGGTGTGAAATCTCTAGAGATAAAGGTCATGCCCATTCAGTGTCTAGTGCCTTGACCAATTCTCATGCAAGTTCCCTACCTCTTTCTCGGATGAAAACTCTTATGTGAGATCAATCGCATGTCCACATTGTGGTTCATAGGCATGCCCACTTGGGAATATATTTTTGTCATGAGGATTCTTCCCATCCTCCTAGCCCTTTATTTAGATTTTTTGATGAGTATGTTGATTTTGATAATCACTTATGGACTAGAGATCTGTGGGATGTGTATCGTGAGCATCAACAACCACCACTTGACACTTATTTGATAGCATATGACCAATATCAAGTAGATCCTAATCATCATGACCACCTCCTTGAGTATGCCATGTCTTCTCATCATCCTCATGGGGATCATCACACTTTTCATGGTCATTCCCCACCCCATGGTAGAGACGATTTCTATTATGACTAACATCCCTATCAGGAGCCACCTTAGCATCATGCTCTCCATGGCCATGATCATGGTGATGCCTATGGGCATATGCAACACCATTACCATCATGAGCCCCTTACTAGAGCTCACTGCCAACTAGTTATCAATTGTGCTTATGAGGATCTCTGTCAAAATCCTTTAGCCCCTTGGGTGAATGTTATTCCCCTTCCTACTCCTATCTCTAAACTGCCAAAGTTCAATGGGACTCATGACTCCAGTCCTTTGGAGCATATTATGACATTCACAATGGTGTGTATGGATTGGGAATAAAATGAAAACATGTTGTTAAAGCCCTTCACTCATTTTTTTAAAGTTGAAGCTCTTGTTTGGTTTTAGAATTTGCCTCTAGATCCTCTCTCTAGTTTTTAGGTCCTTCTGGATGACTTCCTCTAATATTTTGATATTTTCAAACCTTTTAACCTAAACATCTAATCACTCACCTCTATGGTGTAGGCCAAAGGTGAGTCAAACTTTGATTTTTTGCGTAGATGGTGTTCAACTATTCATACATGTAGAACTAGGTTCTTAGATGACTAACTTTATGATATGTTCATATGAGCACTGAGGTAGGAAGTTTACCTTGAGGTCTTCAAGTGTGAGCCCACCTCTTATGATGAAGCTATTAATGAGTGCCTGAAGATTGAAGTGTTTAAGATGTGTGCAGGCATACAAATTTTACCTTCCCAAAAGTCATCCTCATCATGTGATCATAACCATAATGTGATTAGTGATGGTGTCATTGATTTTCCTCTTAAGAAGAAGAATAGTCGTGAGGTGAATGCAGTGAGCAAGAATCCAACTAAAAAGAAGGCTTCTAAATTTGACACAATAAAATAATAGATGGTGTTTCTTATGACCCTACCAAGTTTTGTAATCACCATAGGATGATAGGGCATGGTGATGCTAATTGTGTTGCCCAACAGTCTAGTGGGAAAGCCTCACCTCTATCTCAGATTTCTCCTCTTGTTGAGCCCAACCGTAAGTTGGATGTGTTCAAGGAGCCTTTGCTAGACCATGACAAGGAGAAGAAGAAGAATAAAAATAAGAAATCAAAGGCTAAGGCCCCACGTTCTCCTTCTTGCTCTTCCACCTCTTTTGACTCCTCTTCCCAAGTTGACCCACGAAGGAAAGCCAAGTGTGAGAGTAGCAAGGTTATTATTTCTATTTACATCACTCCTACTAGTTATGAGTGTTTTGTCAACACATGCTCAGGTCGAGCCACTGCCCCCTTAGAGAGACTAGTGGTGCTAGGCCTCCCGTCTAGCCCATGGGGGTAGGGAATCACAAAGTCAGATTTGAATTTCAATGTAACATCCTTCCCTAGGTTATATAACATCTATACTCCATCATAAATGAGTTACAAGGCCTATTAACTGGGATTTCCATCTGAGACGTGCTTCACCTTTGCCCTGAGCAAAGGGGCCTCATCTTTGATGAGCTTGGTCTCTCTCATAAGGATCCACTGTAAGATGATGTTGGAGTGTTGTTTAAATTTGATACACCTGAGCATCCTCACCCTCATATTCTTTCTTTCAACCCAACCTCTTTGTCCAATGCTTCAATTCTAGTTAAGAGGGCTTGGTTCCCCCTTTATACTGATACTTTATTTGATGATTGACATGTTAAGTAGTACATTATTGATGAAGGAGCCACATTGAATATCATGCCTTTACATGTATTTGATGAGTTCAAGATTAGTTGAAAGAAGATTTCTGATTCTTGCCATAGGTGTGTTGGTTTAACAACATAGTTATGCCAGTGGGGAATGTGAAGCTTCATGTCAAGTTTGGTCCTAAAGTGGTTCAAATTGAGTTTTGTGTGTTAAACCTTGATCTTTCATACAACATGATTCTTGGCTACCTCGGAACTACCACCATGCAGGTCATTGTGTTAGTCACATTTTGCATGGTGTAATTTTTTCATGAAGGTAAAGTTCATACTCTAGAGGCTAACCTAGACCCTAGGCATTACTCTATATAAAAACAAAGTCCTCTAATGGGGCTTTGGCTATATCTTCATGAGGTTTTATGGCTAGCAACATGCCTTTCATAACTAAATCTCATTTTTTCAAGGATGAGCGTTGTAGCCCAACTAAGTACCGATCCATGTTCACCCCTATGGAGTCTAACACACATCAGCCAACTCCCACTTCAGCTCTATAATATCAAGCCAACCCATCTCTGTTTAGAGATATCTTCTAAGATATATCTATAGATGTTGAGCTTCCCCTCACATTGCACTTTTACCATCAGAGTATAATCTCTCTCAACATGTCTCTTGTTGAGACTGCTAGAGTAGTTGAGTCTGATCTCGAGTGTTATTTCATTCATGTTACAACACACAAACTATTTAAGGAAAGAAAGGCTTAAACCAAGATCATATGAGCCTATTGTAAGTATCACTATCCCCTTGATCACCTTGGTTTATATATCTCTCTCACTGAAGGTCCAACTCTAAGCATTCCCTTAGTGAATGTCTTATTGGTTAAACTTGAAGTGTTAGACTAGTTACTCCCTCCCACTCCAGAGTACTTTGAAGAAGGTAACACCATGGATGTTGAAGGATCTATGGATGTCAACATTGGCACTTTAACAAGGCCTAATATTGTTAAGACCAGTGCCAGCCTTGCTCCCGAGGAATGAGAGGTCTTAGTCACCTTCTTGAATGAATTTTTGGAGGTATTCACTTAGAAATACATCGATATGAAGGGCATGGATTCCAACATAATCATCTATAACCTCGTTATGAATGATGGAGCCTACCCTATTCACTAGAAACAACGACTGATGGTAATAAAAGTCTCTAAGTTAGTCAAGGCTGAGCTTGAAAAACTCATTTGAGTTAGTTTCATTTAGGTTGTTGACTACCCTCGGTGGGTCTCCAACATTGTTCCTATTCTCAAGAAGAATGAAACAATTAGGATTTGGATTGACTTTAGGGATCTTAATATGGCTTACCTAAAGGATAACACTAGTTTTGAGATCATTTCCCTCATGGATGGGTTCTTTGGGTATAATCAGATTTGGATTACACCCTAAGATCAACACAAGATGACATTCACTACCTTGTGGGGTACATTTTGATATGCCATCATGCCTTTCAGTGTGAAGAATGTTGGAGCCATTTATCAGTGTGCCATGTCCCACATTTTTCATGACCTCATCCATAAGATCATTGAGTACTATGTTGATGATCTCTTCGAGAAATCTTGTAAGTAGGACGAGTATATGTGAGACCTCAGGATCAATGGTGTTTTTTTTGGAAAGTTTCTTGGCTTCCTTATTTCATAAAGGGGCATTGAAGTGGATCCTGGCAAGATCAAAGTGATCCTTGAGATGCCTCCCCCATGCAACCTTGTGTAGTTGTAGTTTTTTCTTGGAAGGCTCAAATTCCTTAGACATTTTCTTGAGGAGTATGCTCCCAAATCAATACCCCTCACACATCTCCTCCATAAGAACATGTCATTATTATGGTCCACTAAAGTCTAAGTGGATTTCAAGGAATTGAAGTGCATGCTTCATAATCCTCCTATCCTAATGGTACCCATTGAGGGGCATGAGTTTATCTTGTATACCTCTATCACTAATATTTCCATCAGGGGCATGTTATGTCAAAATGATGACACTCATAGAGAGAGAGAGTGGTTTAATACATCTCTCATATGCTAGTTGGCCCTGAACTCAACTAATCTCTAGTTGAACAATAGTACCTCTCCCTCATCTTCACCATAAACAAGTTGAGATATTACATGTTGGGTCAGACCACCAATGTAATTGTCCAATCCAATCCACTTTGCTACTTGCTCAGCAAGACATACCTTACTAGAAGAATGGTGAGGTAGATCATGATTCTTCAAGAGTTTAACCTTTGCATCATCAACCAAAAGTCCACCAAGGGATTGGCCATGGCTGATTAACTTGTTGACTGCCCACTTCCTAATATTAACATGGATTTGGTTGATGATGCCTTTCCTGATGAGTTGGTATATTTAGTTGATCATGTTGAGGTATTTGAATGTGATTGGTATCAAGGCATTATTCATTACCTTAAAAACCAACCTTATCCCATCGACACTCTTTCTTAAGAATGTTATTGAATCTATAAGCTTATCATTTTCTATATCATTATTGGTAACATCTTGTTTAAGAGAGGTCTTGATGGTGTGTTGATGTAGTGCCTCACTCCCAAGGATGTTCCTCTCATGCTTGAAGAATCCCATGTGAACATTTGTGGTGGCCACCCAGGTAGGTAGGCCACCACTCAATGTATTATCAAGATGGGATATTATTGACCCACTCTTGTTAAAGATGTCATCTTATACATTAAGAAATGTAAAATATGCCAAGCTACTGGGGATGTCATCAATGCCCCAGTAGGCTTCTTGCACCCTAGTTTTTCTCCTTGGCCTTTCTCCATGTGGGCTCTCAACTTTATTAGAGAGTTCAAACTAGCCTCTTCTGATGACCATCACTGGTTCATCACCACTACTAACTTTTTCATGAAGTGGGTTAAGGCCATGCCTTTTAGTGGCATGTGTGGGAAGACCATCTCCAAGTTTGTCCTAAACTATCTTATTTTCAAGTTTGAGGTTCTCATAATGATCATGGCTAATAATGGTCCAAGTTTTTAAAGCCCTGAGATGCATGAGCTTGATGAACATTTTGGCTTCAAGCTTAGTTTCTCCTTTACCCATTACCCTTAGCAAAATGAGCAAGTAGAATATTAAAATAGAACTTTAAAGAAAATGTTTCTTCACATTGTAGCCTAGTCTAAGAGGTATTGGCATCTCATGCTCTATCTTTCCCCTTGGGCCTATCAAACTAGCTTCTGAACGGTGATGAGGCCAACCCCATACTCTCTCATGTATGGGTCTAAGGCTGTTCTTCCCTTGGAGGTCCTAATCCCTTCATTGTAGGTTAAGACCTTTAGAGCCCTTTATAATGAGAAAGAATGTGCTACTTACCTTGTTGAGCTTTAGTTTTTAGATGAGTGATATCTGGCCACTCTTGAGGATAATGTGCTTACCAACACCATTAATGCACCTAATTCCAAAAGTTGGTGTACACTCACCCTTTCGAGGTAGGTGATACGGTCCTCATTTTTTATAAGGAGCACCATAAGAAGGGCAAACTTTCTCACAAGTGGTTGGGTCCCTTTGTTATCACCACCTCTCTCAATAATGGGGCATATCATCTCTCAAATCTTGAAGGCAAGCCCCTATGACATATAATCAATGGGTTTCACCTCAAGACATTCCATGTCTAGGGCCCACATGGCCCTCTAGGAAAGTCACCTATGGTGGTAAGGTGATCTTTTCCTCTCTTATCTCACCACTACCTCTGTGCCATTAATATATGTGTGTGCACATGGATTCTTAATTAGCAGTGTCTACTGTCTAATCACATTATATCTAGTTGTCTACATCAGATAAATCATACATATCACACATAAAATCATATACACACATGTGCTAATCATGAGAAAGGGATGTATATATATCATAAAAAATACATATTTTTTCTCTAGGTACATCACATGGGCTCGTAGTCCCCAAAATATACCATAGTTGTGGCTACATATGTATACCTAGTCAGCTTATGACTAGGTAGTATCTATGATAGTCATGCTCTAGGTCAAGATCTTGATCTCTACCTCTTGACCAGTCAAGCTATAAACTCATCTAGTGCAGCTAGTCAATCTGCCCTCACTCTAGGTGCCTCAGCTCGTCTAGTTCAAGTTAGCTCTACTCGTAGCTAATCGATCTCAGCCTAAAATATCACTAGTCTTGCCTTGTTATTCACTATAGTTTACCTATGGTTTGTTGACTTGGATTCTAGATGTGGAATCCTATGTTGTGCCCTCACTAGCTTGAGCAAGGCTCATGCACCCACATGCCAAAATTGAGTATGTGGATCTACTCAGCCAATAGATGTGGCACCTACTCTATCAGTGGTGTGTCTATGACATCAAGGAATAACTTCCTCAATAGGATGTCCACTTGGGGTCTAGTCTAGCTAGACTAGTCTCTTGCACACATATATAGAGCATATATGTTAGCTACATATATGTCTCTCACCTAGGATGAGCATAAAATATATAGTGTTATCTAGAAAATACATTGGTCTTACCTAATAGTAAAGATGGCCTCTATGGAACCCCTTTAGGTCATGATCCTCTTGGTGGTAGTGGTCCTCACCATTTTGGTCTCTCTCTATCGCAACCCTACTCACCTTGTTGTGACTGCTAGTTGTGCTCAGATCTAGTTAGCTTGCACTGAGCATGTTTCTCTCTGACCACCAGTGCTTGCCTTCTAGGATGAAGGTATGACCCCTATGGACCCTAGATATCCTCCATGCCCACATAGGCCTCTAATACTACATCCTCTAGACATATCATATACCCATATGGATCACATATATAGAGCATTACTATGTCAATATCTAGGGTGGTTTGTATGGGCCTAACCTTATCTATGAACCATGTAACCCATGTTGTGCCTATCTTTAGTGATAGGTATACATACCTATCATATGGTAATCTCAATTTTTTCAATTAGATCCTATCATAGGCCCTAGCCATAGTAGGTTGGGTTGTGTCATTCCACTCGCCCCTGTGCATTGGATGTGATCCAACTGTTAGTATAGTCTACCCATGATATACTGGCCCTAGGCATATGTCTAACCTCCCTCTATGCATTGGAAAATTCATGCCCATGATAGTGGTAGTTGTCTTATATTTTGGCTGACATAGAGCCTCCTGACCAAAATACCTACTATCACTATCCTGAGTTGTGAAACCCCTAGTGGCTGTTGTGTGATCTAAACCCCATAGCTATTCTATTGAGAGCAGGGTCCCACTAAGTAGATCTCCAATGCCACTGCATCTTGCACTGGTGCTAATTCTATCTCTCTATTTGTAGGCTCCACCCCATAGAGTTGGTATACATCCTCTATGCTGAAGATGGCCTCTAGCTCAGGCCCTAACTAGAACATGTGCCTCTCAAGTACCTATGTGGTAATTAATACATTAACTAGATCTATAGAATAATGTAGGGATGGTACATGTACCAACCTCCAAAGTCCTAAAGTTTGTAGGTGTGCTTGAGCCTCTACAAGTAGAGCATCTGCCTCCTCAGCTAGCCATGATGGGACTCTCTCTTGATTGGACACCTTGCATGGCCTATCCATATGTGCCTGTTGCTCTCTCACCTGTGAAGGCTCTCCCTCCTCTAGTATGCTCACTCTACCATGTGTCTACATAAGCAAGAAACATGCACTTAAGTTAGAATATTGGCCATGAAAAAGGTACAATGGAATAAAAAACATGTTTTTAAATCTATTCTTATCTTTTTCACCCTTTATTCTCTACTCTCTACCCTTTTTGGAAGCATCTAGGCCTTTCTAGGATTCTAAGGGTCTAGCCTAGGCCTTTGCTACCCAAGGTCAAAGATTTTTAGGAAAAGTCATGGGAATTATAGTGGGTCAGGCCATAGTTTTTGTGGCCTACCCCACTACAAGGCTAAGGCCTAGTCTAGCCAGGCTGTGGCCCTACCTGGGACATCTTGGGGAACCCTTGAGCTCCCCAATTTTCCCTCTCAAGGCCATGAGAGAGCCTCACATTGATCCCATTCTCTTAATTTTCTTGAGCCCATAATTTTTCACTTTCATTTCATCTAATTTATCCATTAAATCATTTAAAATTAGTGAAAATGACTTTAGGGCCTCCCAAACCCTAGAAATTTGAATAAACTTGAAAAAGTTTGTTTAGGGGACTTACCAAAACCATCTTGTGCATCTCTAGCATGCTCCTATATCCTTGTTAAATTCACTTAGGCTTTGGGTTTATTATGACTCTTCTTAGGCTCTCTTAGAGTGAAAATAAGAGTGAAAATGACCTCTTTTCTCCCTTTTCCCATCTTTTAAGCCTCTTTTTCAGCATTTTAGTCAGTCCTTTTAGGGGTTTTTTTTCCTATTGGTGTGTTTTAGACCATGAGACCTTCATCTTAGATGTTTTGGCATGTTATGAGTGAATTTTTAGCCTTTTTTTTATTTGAGGCTTTCTTGGGCCTGCTCTAGCTTATGAGACCCCTTCTCGAGTCCTTGCTGACCTCTCGGGCCCATGCCCCATTTCATGATCACCCAGGGATATAAGTTAATTTTTTTACTTCTTTTAGTTAGTAATTTCTCTTCTTTCATAAAACCAATCCATTCTAACTCCCTCTCTCTTTTATCACCATGGTTGTAGGTTACATGTGTTAGTTGGCTGTGATGGTTTGAGACTTGCTCCAATATTGTCGACTAGTCTTCATCTTCTTCAAACTTCCCCCCACTTACCTTATTTACCTCTTCTCATGCCTAGTATTGATCAATTACCATGATTTTAACCTGGTTTTATTATATATTTCCTCGTGTAACTTGCTTACACCACCCTACTTCGAGATAACCTTTCTTGTAGTTGCTCATCTTGTGTCCTCGACCCCCATCATGGTGCACCTCTCAGTGGTGATTCACATAGATGGAATCAATAAAAGCAAACCAAGACTGATAATTATGTCTTGGGTTATTGATGATTCATAGGGCCATGAGCTTATTGTGACTGGTCATTTCTTGATCAGTGAGATGAATAATGCTACTGAGTATCACACAATCATTAGTGTATTGAATGACACCTATGAGTTAGGCATGTGATATGTGAAGTTGTTCTCTGACTCAATCTTAGCTATGTCTTAACTCACCAGTGTCTATTCCATCCATAGCTATGAGTTACTCTTGCTCTTTGAGGTAGCACATGATTTTCTCTCCTTCAAGGATGTTCAGTTCACCCATATCCCTCAGAAGGAGAATACCAAGGCTGATGTTTTGGTGAATGTCATTTTAGATAGTGTGAAATGATTTGATATCACTTATGTTTCCCTTTTGTAGGAGCTAAAGATGGAGTTGGAGTTGGAGCTATATTTGGATTCTAGATCATGTAGCATTTGCACTTTCACTATTGGATTGTACTGTTAATGTTCTTCTACCACCATCCTTATCTGGTAAGTGTAGGTAATGTTTTTTGTTATATTTTTAGTAATTTCTTTCCTTTACTTTGGTGTGGCTTCTAAATAGTTCATAACATTCCTTGTTCATTCAAACACTGACTGTTCATACATCTGGGGCATATGTAATCATACTTCCCATGACCCTAGTCCTCCTTATGATTATATATCAGCTCATGTGTAGATTACCAACCCTATTTATCCAACTTAGAGTCATAGGCCACTTACTTGGACCTCTCCCACACATTATTCCCATCCTTTAACCATACTGGTGCTTTCTCACTCTAGATGAGCTCTCTAAGGACCCTCTAGGACCTTTTCAAGAGACTGTTGACCAGTTGAGGGCCTTGTTTAACCTAAGCCATGGCTTAGGGAGGAAAATTGTGGCCTAGGTCACACATTTCCTTCATGAAATCAATGACCTAGGCTGTAACCCTGGCAAAATGTGTGAAAATTCACCCATTTGGTCTAAAATGGTCATAAATAGTTACTTTTTTAACTTGATAGATTAGGGTTAGATATATGCATTTTTCATCTTCTATTCACTCATTCTATTTAGTCTCACTCCATTTTTACTGCATCTCTATCTAATTATCTCCATTGATCATATCACATTGAAAGCTTGGCTACCTCCATGAATCTCTCTTGATTCTTTCATGGCATAATTACTTTCCTTATGAAAAGGGATGCCCTACATCATTGTTGCTACCATTTAGTTATTCTATTTGCTATTGTTATTATTCTTGAAGCTTGTATAATTCTCATTGCCTCCTCAAGACTCTATTGCACCTATCATTTGTGATCCTTGCATTGCCTCTCATAGATTGGTGGCTTCTCCTTCACCTCTTCCACAACTTTGGCTCTTGGTCTGGACTCAGCCTACACACAGCTTGATCTTCTTCCTCTCTTACCTCCTAGATTGGATAATCAATTTGTATAAATTATTCAAATCTCTTTGAGCTTGTTATGAGGGTAATTTTCTTTTCTAAGTGAAACTCTTTTGCTTACTTGCAATAGTATATATGCTAAGGTTTATTTATTTTAGAAAACTAATTATTTGTTATCTTGCTTAGCATAGCTTTTAAAGTTTATTGCATTTATGTATGTTCAAAGATTACTCTCATAACTTGAGATTTTCCTTGGTTGTATGCCATTTCTCTCTTTTGAATCTTGCTACATATGCACTAGAAAACTTATGCAAACCCTCTCTCTCTCTCTCATTAAAACTAGAAACAATGTATTGATAGAAAATAATAGTATTACATTGAAAGATAACTCAAATCTAGAATAGGCATGCTATTGAACCCTTGCTTGAAAACATCTTTGTCTCCCAAAACATCTTTCATTTGGCCTCAAAGTGTCATAGTTGATAGATTTACATTTTGTTGGCTATTTCATTTCATTCAGTATTATTTCTTCTTTCTTCTTTATGCAATCCTTAGTATAGTCTTAACCACTTGCTTCACTATGGTTGGAACTGCTAGAGGTTAATGCATACTTTGTGTAATCATTTGTACTATCCCCAACTTGGTTTACAAATCTATCTATAGCCTAGTGAAAGATGGTAAACTGGATAGCCGCTATAGATCTCTTGTAGCCCATATAACCTTTGAGCCTTCTATCCTCTTAGTGGTTTACTTTAGCACCCTGCCAAACATTGGTGGTTCCATTAATATTCTAGGAGCTACATAACCCATGATGATGTTCTTCATCTTGACATTGATATTCCTCCACACACTCAATGTTGTCATAAGAGATGAAAAGTCACACAACATAAAACACTTGTGCATAAGTGTACACAATAACCCAGATCCATGTTTTTAGATGATATAAGATAACTTGTGAATTAATATGCCTATACATTGAACACCTAGAGTAAAATAAATTATCCATGAGCTTCCTACTCATGAAACCTTCATGATAATCTCAATGGTTACTTCATTTGTGGAAAATGTAGTCATCAAAGTTGTGTCTTCAATTTATTTATCTTTCCACTTCACTAAGTACTCAAATTACTCTCTACCACTTATCTTTGTGCAAATGTGTATCTAATATTTCCTTAATATCTTGATTTTTCTTCTTTGAAAATTTTTATTTCTAAACTATACTTGAATAATTTTAACTTGATCCTACTAAGGTAATGGTAAAACAATGACCAAAGCTAGAGTTACAGTGATTTACATTTAAACAAAAAAGAAAAATACAAAAAATATAAACATAAATGAACCTAATTTTAAATAAATATATGATATATCAAGACTTAATTAGGAACAAGTTTAAAAATAAAAGGCAAGAACATCTCAACAACATTAGACCAAGATATGAATAATCAAGATCCATGTGGACCATCAAGGTAGTCTTGAACACAAAAGAGAAAAGAAAAATCAAACAAAAAAAACAAGACACCAACAATATTCAAATAAACAAAATGGTCCAAGAATAATGTAATAATATATGATCAAGATATAAATAATTTAGATCCAAGTGAATCATCAAGATGTTCTAAAACATAAAAGAGATAAGCAAAAAATAATCAAGGAAACATAAGACCAAGATGAGACAAGAAGTAAAAAAGAGAAAAGGAGAAGAAATAAAAGGAGAGGTATGAAATCATGACAAAACACCAAGAAAAATCAAATAAACACACACAAATAAAAACCAAGTTAGTGTGGTTTAAAGATAAATGTTCATGCCTGTGTAGTAGAGGCATTACTTTCCATCACATCATAACAAAGAATAATGACATGATAATTTTCCCCTAATTAAAGAGGAACAATGAAATAATAAATGGGGGAAGAGAAGAAAAGGAAGGGGTTGGCTGAGCTGACTCCAGATGTATAAGACAAGTGGATGTTGCCTATATAGTTCCATGGATGCATGTTCCAACATGAACTTCAGGCCAAATGTAGTTCTCCTAGGAAGTGGGGTAGAATAAAAATGATGATCAAACTAGTGTTATTTAGATAAGAAATGGAAGATATGAAAAACAAGCAAGAATGGTCTGGCAAACAAGAATCTAAGATGAGAAAGAATGATCTTTCAAAATGGAAAGTATATGGGACAAGATGAAATGAACTGGTGTTTTTGTGCTTGTAAAATAGCAAGAGTGTATCATGGTGGAATAAGAATGTATAAATGTATAGAAGCATGAGATAATTTTTTTGTTCTTTTATGCATCATGCTCTGATGTTTTTAGTAATTTTAAAGTATTTCTATTGTTTTTGGTGTTTTTGGGATAAAATATGCATAAGGTGGGACCATCTAGTCAAGGAGATGCATGTCCTAAGAGTAGAGGTTCCAATAAGATAGCTAATCTAGCTTCAACAATCTATGCTCACAAATTGATGAGAATGAGGCTTCTTGATAAAAAAATGAAATAGTAAATGTTGGAATTGAGAAGATGCATCTATTCACTCATCTAAAGTTGCACAAGACTATCCTAGCTAAACTAATTTGTGGAACCATTATTGAAGATGTTCATAATGTTCATGAGACATAATCAAGATCATAATTGGTCAAGGGATAAAAAGTGTTCAATATTATAACATGCCTTAGACATAACAAAGAATATGCCCCTTGAAGAGAGAAATCCAAAATGGGATGAAGAATGTGTTCAGAGTGCCAAGGGTTCAAAGACTTTACTGTAGGGAATCATGAAAAGTGGACCAAGGTAGTATAAAATGTGTTCAAGGTAAGATAAAAGGGTGGGATAAAATTATGACAACATATGTTACCCCCAAATCAGGGGTCCTATAGACAATAGTTCAAATTTGTTCATGCATAGAACCTCTTAAGGTATACGATGTTCATGGGCTCTGAAAGTTCTTCACCATTAGGTTTAGCCAATCGATATGGTCCTGATCCATAGTTCATTATGATAATATATGGTCTTAACCAATTAGGTTAAAACTTGCCTTTATTTTTAGTTTCATCATTTGTGTTTTTTTGGTTCTCTTTTAGGACTATGTCACCAATATAAAATTATTGAGGGAGAATGCATTTGTTGTGGTTTCTCCACAATCTATTTTGATAGGCCTACAAGTTTTTTAGGGAAAATAAATGCTTCCCATCAAGAAGTTCTAGTTTTTTCAGCCATGAGGCTCTATAGTCTTCATTATCTTCAATGTGCTCTGATGATATTATTAATGATGGGATCTCAATCTTGACTGAGATGATAGCTTCAGTGCCAAAAATAAGGGAGGATGGAGTAGCTCCAGTTCAGGTGTGATGATTGGTTCTATAAGCCTAGAGGGTAGGAAAGAGTTGCAAGTGCTAATCATGGCCAACACCATTGATAATATTTTTTAAGATGGCTAAAATGGTTTTATTTGATGCCTCAACTTGTCTATTTCCTTAAGGGTTATATGGAGTGGATTTCTTGTGCTTGATCTTGAATTTTACACAAAGTTATTTCACATCTTGGTTCACAAAGGATCTACAATTATCAAATATAATATAGGCTGGGATGCCATATCGATAGATGATATGGTAATGAATGAATTTGGATATTCATTTCTTGGTAACATAAGTGAAAGGAATGGCCTCAATACACTTGGTAAAGTACTAAGTTGTAGTAAAAAAGTGCTTATGGCCATCTGAAGATGTTGGGTTTATTTTCCCAATGAGATTGAGACCCAATGTTGAGAATGACCATGGTGTTGTAATGGGCTACAATGGTAAGGAAGGTGCATGTATCAAGTTTTCATGCTGCTGACAAGGAACACACTTCTTTACATAATTACAAGCATTTGTCTCTATTTTGGGCTAATAATATCCCATTTTAAGGATTTTATTTGCTAGGACTACACCATTGGTATGGGCCCCACACATTCCTTCATGAACCTCCTTTGGTGCCAGTTTGGATTCTCCCAAACATAAACAATGAAGAATCATTCCATCATAGCCTTTATGATAAAGCATGTTTGCAAGAGGATATAACCTGTTAATCAATGAAGGAAAAGTTTTTATTAGTTATTGGAAAGGTTGGCAGGAAACACATGACTATGGAAATAGTTATAAAAATCTTGGTACCATGGTAGCTTAGGTGAGGGATTAGGATCAATAATGGTGCATATCCTCTCTAAATTTGATAAAAATATGTGCAAACTGAAGAGTATTTTCAATTAGGAACCGATAGTCTTTAGCACTATCATGCATTTGAATCATGGAACCAATTGTTGCCATGGCATTTATAGATCTATTTTTGACTCATGAAACTTACTCAAACTATAGAGATTTAAAATGTGTTTTGATGTTATCAATAATTTACATGTAAGGAACAAGCTTATCATCCTTTATTTGATACTATTTAGTTGTCTAATTTATGATTAGTTACAAATCTCCATAGACCTTTAATCTTTCAATATCCCACTGGATGGCAAGATAGAGCCCTAAAACCAATGCCTTATATTCAGCCATATTTTTTGTATAGTGAAATTGTATTTTCCATCAAAATAGAGTGTTCATTATTGATGTTCTTATGATGCTTGTACTATCAACATGATAAAATCATCTGGAAGGTCAAAGTTGAGAGGTTGAGTGGTCATAATAGGAGCTTTGACAAGTTGATCAGTAAGAACTTATCCTTTGATTACCTTTTGGTTCTAGCACTCAATATCAAACTCACTGAGGATAATAATCCACTTAAACATGCATCCCTGAAGAACTAATTTAGATAAAAGAAACTTGAGAGGATCTACCTTGGTGATAACAATGGTTTTGTTATTTAGCATATAATGTCACATTTTCTGAGTGGTGAAAACCATAGCTAAATATGCCTTCTCAATAGGCATATAATTATGTTCATAGGCTACCAATGTGTGGCTTAAATAATAAACCATGTGTTCCTTACCATGATCATCATACTAAGCCAAAAGTGCCCCCAGTGCATGTTCTGTGTCTAATATATAAAGAAACAATGGCTTTCCTTGTGTCAGAGGTCATAAAATTGGTGGATTGGCCAAGTATGTTTTAAGCTTTACAAATGGTATCTAACAATCTTCATCCCACTAAAATGTTACACCTTTCTTTAAGAGGTGGGTAAATGGGTGGCACTTATCTACCAATTGAGAAATGAACCTATGTATAGATTGGATCTTGCCTTGTAGACCTCATAACTATTTAAGATTATTTGGTGGAGGAATTTATATTATAACATTGACCTTTGTAGGGTTGAATTCAATCCCTCATTGTGATACAATGAACTCTAGTAATTTTCCTAATGTGAATCCAAAGACACATTTCTTAGGATTCAAGCAAACTTTATATGCACAGAGCCTCTCAAATATTCTTCATAGAATGTTAAGGTGTCCATCTCTTATTCTTGATTTTGCTAGTTTATCATCAACATAATCCTCAATAATGTCATGCATCATGTCATGGAAAATGATAGTCATTGCCTGTTGATATGTGGCTCCAACATTATTCAAACCAAATGGCATGACTTGGTAATAGAATGCCCCCTATAGAGTGGTGAATGCAGCCTTATGCTGATTTTTAGCGGCTATCATGATCTGATTATAGCAAAAAAATCCATCCATCAAAGATAGAATCTCGTACCCAATAGTTGAGTTGATAATCATGTCAATGTTGGGTAAAGGAAAACCATCTTTAGGGCATGCTTTGTTGATATCACAAAAATTAGTACAAAAACATATGCCTAGGGTCTCTTTACTCACTAGAACTATGTTATAAATCCATTCAGAGTAGTCTAGTGGTCTGATAAAATTGGCTCCTAAAATATTTTCCAACTTGGCCTTAACTAAAAGGGTGATGCGTAGATGCATCTTTCTCAACTTTTTCTTGACTAGTTTAACATCAAGGTGAATAACAAGATGATGCACAACTAAATCTAGGTCCAAGATTGACATGTTAGAGTATGCCCATGCAAAGATATCTATATAATCCTTAAGAATGGTTATAATATGTTCATGTTTCACTTCAGTAAGGGAAGCTCCAAGATAAACAATTTTAGGATCCTCATGGGTTCCCAAGTTAACTTCTATTATACTCTCCATAAGGAGTGTGGATCCATCTTCTAGAAGTGTAAGAAATGTATGGTCATGATCATCTCCTTCTACTACATCTTCTTATTGTTCCTACTAAATATTTGGATAATATGAAGAATCAAAATTTGCCTTCTTAGGTAAAGGCCAATTGGCAAAAACCTTTTGAAACTCAAGATCAAGATGCTCAAATATTTGATGATGTTCTGAAGAGATGCTTGTACTAGCTATGGAACTTGGGCTAGATGGATTTTTATGTCCTAAGGGGATGAGCAAACTTTCCCACCTGGAAGCACTTAAAACAAGTTTTCACACAAAGTCTTGAATTTTTCTTTACTTTTTCCCTGATTAACAAGTGCCTTAAAGATGTTTTCACCTAAAGATCTCGATGTTTGTTCTTTATTATGACCAAGAAAGTTTTCCTACTCTCCAAAGTAGGTAGAAAAATTTAATGAAAAATCAAAACCCTGCTTATGATCACCAATGGTGAATGCATCTCATAGGCCCATTTATTCTATAATCAATTTTCTTCATTTTGAAACTCATCAAGGCATATGAATAAATTTTTTTGATCCCAATCTATGAGTTCAAGATGGAAAAGGCATAGGTTATAGTGAGGGTTTACTTCAGGATGGGAAGTACCAATGGTAAAGATGTAATGTCTTGCTTCAGGAAGGGAAGCACCACTAGGACAAGTTTTTGCTTCAAGATGGTAAGCTCCAATAGTAAAGATATAATGTCCTACTTAAAAAAGGGAAGCACCACTAGGATGGATTTTTGCTTCAGGATGGGAAGCTCCAATAGGTGTTATGGTCAATATGGCATTTGAATCAAACAAATTTTAGTCAACAAGCTCATCAAAAAGGCTATAATGGGACATTATGTTGCTACTAGGAGTCCCATTACTATTCACTTCAGAGGGTTCACTATCAAATGTTATGAGGTCATACTCTAGTGGTTTAAATCTGAGACCATGATTCCAATTGAAAACTCTAGCTGATAAGGGTTCTAAAATTCCTTGCACCTGTGGGCCAAGGCCTTTCCCTGTATAGTCAAGATGATCCATTATCCTATTAGGTATATGATACTTTGGATTCTAAAAACAATCCATAAGGTCTTTAGAATATAACCAATTTCCCTTGGTGAAATCCTCTATATCTTTATTTGGTGCAATTGCTGGTACAGAGGTTTTGGTTGCTTCTTCTTTGGTTTCTAAATCTGATCAGGTTTGTTAGGAGTGTAGGAAGTTTTAGGCTTACCAAATGTTTTAGGGTATTTTGGTAATTTTACAATATGAAGGACATCCTTTAGATGGTACATGGAAATGCTTTCATCTTTAATAATAACCTACTTGCCCAAAACTATAGGAAATGGATTAGCTAAAGTGGAGGCTAGATAACTAGGGTCTATATAATTAGATGGAGTTAGATGAGAAATGATGGCTTTGTTCTTCTTTGTAATGAATTCTAAACCTAGGAAATAGTTATAATTATGAAACTCTACTTCAAAATGTTTACAATATTGATATGGCTACTGATCAGTGAGAATAGTAACCTCAATCCCATCATGGGGAAACTTAAGGCATTGGTGAAGAGTGGATGAAATTGCCTATACTTCATGGATCCAAGGATGACCAAGAAGTATGTTATAAGGAAGCTCAATATCTATAATATGGAATAATATGTGATGAGAAATAGACCTAACCATGTCTGGTAACCAAATTGTACTAGATGACTCCCTTTTGGTGTTGTCGTAAGCCTTGATTGTAATAATTTTTGACTGAATGTATTTATCCGTGTAACCCAATAATCATACCAATTTAAGAGATATGATGTTCAACCTTGAACCATTATCTATAATAACCCACTTGATCTTGTGATCCGTAATGATTATCTCAATATATAGTGGGTTAATGTGGTTTGGATCGAGGGTGGACATGTCTTTTTAATCAAATGTGTTTTGCTGAAATGAAGACAAATGCCCAACTTAGTTTTGGAACCGATCAATGTTTATATCATTAGGCACAATAGACTCTTGTAAAAGTTTATTGAATATGGTTTTATGGACATCAAATGTCTGCAAGAGTTCTAATATGGAAATTTGTGTAGGGGTTTTATCTAATTAATCCATTAGACTATAAGGCCTTTGAATTATGGATTGAACTAGTTTAGTCTTTGTTGGGATAGTATTCAGCTTTGGAACCATTGGCATAATGTTTTCATTGGGTTTATGAAAGAAGTGGGTGAAAGGCCCTGGATGGTAATTCATGGATGTTTAGTTACAACTACACAACCTAGAGGTGGAAAGGAGTTATTATAATTAGAAGAGGAAGGCAAAGCGCTTTGGATGGTGACTCACAGGTGACTAACTGTATTGCTATAATTTTGGGTCAGTGAGGAGCCTTTATAATTAGAAGAATGGCACTATTTTTTAGGATTAGTAACTTGTGAAAACAAAGTAGAAACATGATAATGTGAACATGACATGGTATTAATAGGGGAGAGGGTGCTAACCCTATAATGATGGGTCCCGTGTTGTGAGGAACACGAGATTGGCCACATGGTTTTATAGCCTTTTGTCTTGTGCCTTATGCCAATTGATCATGTTTATATTTGATTTCATGTGCCAGGTTTATGTCAAAGTCATTTCCAAACTTGTTAGATTATATTAAATCACATAATGCCTATTTGTTTGAGCCTAGCTTTTGACTCCACGTTTTGAAAAAAGACCTAGCAAATCAACTTTTCCCTTTCCTAGTTTAGACCTTGTTTGGAACACTTTGACCTAGAACTTTGACATGTCAATTTTTATTTAGACGTTTGACCTTTTATGTGTATGTAATTTGAAATTATACATTTGATGTTAGGCAATTTTATGCCAAGTCTTAGTATAAATCATTTTGGAGATACAACTCCACCCCTTTGACCAAGTTAAACCAAGTTTGAACCATTTATCCTTTGGACATAGTTTTTCAGAGTTTTTAAAACTCTAAGTATTTTTGTTTTTAGAGCTTTCATCATTTACATAGATATGTCTCACTACAATTATGGTGGAGTCACTTGAAATACAACTTATGATAGAATGGCTGCACAAAATGACTTTTATGGCTTTTGTCAAGACCCTAATGATGCTAATATGGCTTGTGATATAGATTTATATCTAACTCATATTAATCATTCATAAGAACAAGGTCACGAAGAAACTTATGATCCAAATCGTGACCTTGATTAGTATGAAGAGGCTTGTGAAGAGGAATTTGAAGACCCAACTATAGATAATGTTGTTTTGTATATGAATCCATACCCTCTTTAAAATAATTAGTACATAAAACATAGTCAAGAACCAGCTTATGAGCTAGCTCATGACTTGGATGATATGGTTTATGAGGATGACTTAGATGATTTTGCTTATACAAGTAACTAGGCTCCCCCAAATCATAACATTTCTATTCCAAGACCACAACATCACACCATTCCCATACCAATACCTCATCTTTTGGTTTGTGTGAGCAACCAAGATCCATAATTCCCAACCATTTCTATACCAAGACCTCATATTTTGGTTTATGTGTGCAATCAAGCTCCATAATTCCCCTTCAACATTTCAGGACCTAGTCCTTTGGCTTGTATGAGCAATCAAGCCCCATAATTCCCTATCATTACCATCTAAGGACTTTGTCCCTTAGCTCATGTGATCAATCATGTTCCCCAAGGACCCTATAAGCCATTCCTCATCTAGAATCAATCCCATCCAAAACTCATTTGATCTAATTATTCAAAGACCAAGCTATGTTCAAAACTAGTATTTTCTAATTCATTGGAAACAAAATCCAACAAAACCAACTAATCCAAGATATTTTTGTTGAACCAACCATTTGTGATAAGTCAACCTATGATGAATCACCTATTAATCCTATACCAGTTATCAAAGAGTCTCACACTGATGATCTAGTCTTTGTCAAGTTACTTCTTAATGATTATAACCTCTTTTGGTCAAATCATTACCTCAACCATGTGCCTATTTTTTAAGAGCCTCCTATTGACAAGCCAATATTTGAGGAGTTGTCTCTTGACCTATTTCCCATCCTAGAGGAGTCTCAATTTGACAAACTAGTTTTTGTGGAGCCCATCATGCCATCACATGTTGTTACTTATCCAATACCAAGAATTCAACAAGGCATCATTGTCACAGAGTACTCATTAAATGAAAAATCAGAGTTAGAGTTAGACTCTATTCTTAAAATAACATCAAATTTATCATTTGAATTAGAATCAACATCAGTCTCAACATTAGATTCATAATCCCTTGAGTTAGAATCAAATTCAGAAGAAGACTACGTTCATAGTTGTTATAATATTAGTTATGTATGCCTTGTAGATCAATTTGAATACATTTGTGATCTTTCTAGGGTTTTTGAGGATGAGTAATTCAACTTCAATACAAGTTGTCCTATTATCTTTTATAAGGATTGTGAAAACTCTACCCATTCCATTGTCATTCCACAAGCTATTACCATCAACCAAAATAACCATATTATTGACATTCCATCTCCCACAATTGTCGATTAGGATCTATAGAATCACACTTTGTTGAGTTAAATCCATGGTGACATAGAAATTGAAGAAGAGCAAGGAGGCCAAGATAACATTCATGTAGTAAAAGAACACTCTCCTAGTGAAACCTTTTTAGAGGTGCTAGGGGACAATCCAAGTCAAAACTTAGCATCTTCTAGTGAAACTTTTTTGGAAGCACTAGAAGAAAATCAAAGTAAAAATACAATGTTCATTAGTGAAACCTTCTTGAAGGCGCTATAGGACAATCAAGACAAATTCATTGGTGAAAACCTTTTTGAGGAACTAATAACTAAGCACAAAAGTTATTCACTACTTGATGAAGACAAAATCAAAGATCATATAAAAATAACTTCCTATCTATAGCCTAATCAGATGGTAGATACTCTCAATATCAAACAACAACAATATATGGTGGTCCTATCAAGAGAACAAGTCTTTGGCCCCACCACAACCAAAGTTATATTGAATTTGGCATCAGTAACATTACATGTGACTAAAAGTCTTCATCTTAAGTTGTTTCCCTACCATTATACATTCCATTATCATCTGCCATTTCATTTCACAATCAAACCTACCATCCATTATTTGTCCTTGTTTACCATCCATGGCCACAAAGATACCTTGTCTTGACACTCAAAGGAATCAGAATCAATGACCAATGAAGATCACAAAAGCATCAAGTTTTTGATAAAGCAATTATTTAGATGAGGTGTGGGCTAGAAATTAACATGATTAAGTATTATATTTGTATCATTTGTTGATTAGGACGTGCATCTCAATCTCAATAGGAAAAATAAAATCATATGCCATTTACCACACCCAGGCCAAAAACATGTACCATACTATTTCACATTGTCATGCCATGGCTATTGTTACATATCCTTTTGCCATTGTCACATATTCCTACCATTTAACCTATCACTTGGGGGAAACCCTCTTACCATTTTATCCTAAGACAGGTCATACCATCCTATCATTCCATACCTATTTAGACCAAAGCTTGTTTTTAGTCATCCTACCCAATCCTATTTGGATCTTGGTTCATTTGGTTCTTCCCACACCTTTTGTGGGGGGATTCCAATCAAGTTTCAATAATCAATCTAATCCATGTTTATAATGACAATCTATGAAATTAGTGTGATAGTTGATCTGGTAAGATATATTTCATCCTATATCCATGTTTGTTTATTTGAGCTTAATTATAATCACCTATGAGCAAATCAGTGTTTCACCAGTCTTGCTACTAATTATAACTGCCTATGGGAAAATTAGTATCATTTACCTATGTCATTGTATCCTAGTTATAACCACCTATGGGCAAACTAGGGGCAACATTTGTTTACCATGTATTGTTGTATCACCTTGCCATTATTATTTTCATTTGACTGGCCATTTGTCAGAATTGAGAACTTGTTGGGACCTAGTTGGTTTTTATTCACCTTTTGTGTGGACAAATTACTATGACTTGAGGTCATTTTGGGACTATGTGGGTCATGCTCAATTCATGTTGAGGTCACCTCAATCCCCCTTTCCATACACTATCACAATTTTATGAGCAACCTAAGCTAAATGCTCTCACCATTTTGTCAGAAAGTATCTTGTCATTCTCTAATGAGTTAAGATACCTCAAAATTCTAAAAACATTCATAAAATTTCAAAAATCCAAAAACATTTATCCTATCTAAGCCTAGTCAGTTATCCTTGATCTACCTTATTGGGGCATTGTCATTATTAGGATGCTTTCTTTTTCTTTTGTGTTCAGGATTTCTATTTGTTTGTTTATTTCAAGTTGTTTATTTGTTTATTCACTTGCATGTTTGTTTGCTTTCAACACTGTTTCCTCGACTCAGTCTATATGCATTCATTGGGTGATTTTTCAAGCACATTATTCTTGAGTCTATCCATATTCATGTGCAAACATGGTCATCATGGTTTTTATAATTGGTATATTATTTTCAAGTGTTTATTGGATATCGAGAGTCAGTCTTTATGCATATTTTAGCCAAGTCTTCATGGTGTTCTATCATGAAGCCTACCATCACATGTTACAAAAAAAATTAGCTTCACAAAAGTCTACAATCAATGGAGCCGTAGAAGTTTCTCCTTTGTACCTTGGCAAATCCTTCCATCCCACAGAGCATGTTAAGATGTAGAGAGGATTACAAAGAAATATAGTCAAGCATTCATCCATAAATAATGAAATATGCATAAAGAACTAACTAACCAAGCCTGTCTATTCCTATAAGAATTACAAAGGATAACAAGAAAAAATGAAAGAAAGTAACATCATATTACCTTCCCAAATAGATTCACCCTACCCATGTGGCTCAAAATCATGTTTTCCCTTGATGAAACATCCTTGTCTTTGTCAACAATGGTAGTAAGCTCCTCTAATGCCTCTAGAACATTCCATAAAACCTAGGCTCATGATTCCAAATCACTAAACTAGCCTATCAATGAAGCTTGTAAACAAAATCAATGATCAAATGCAAAGGATTGTGGAAATAATTTAACATTATAACTTTACAATATTCAAGCTTAAAATTCATGTCCATGGCCTCTCTATTTATAGATTTTTAAGATTGGTCAGGATCAACCATGACCATCCATCTCAAGATTGAGATGTGTGGCCATGGATAATCTTAATATTTGGAATTAAATCCATAATTATCTTCATCATGACCTTGGAATAAGGGGCATTGAAGAGGCATGGGTGACCCATAATCCTAATATTTATGGCATTTATGGCCTAGGGATGTCTTCCCAAAAAATGATGTCACTTGATGATGTAGTTAATAAGAATCAATTTTCAAAAATAAATATTCAACAACTCTCATGGAGAATCCACTTAAGCTCTTGATTTGGATTAATTAGCCTTAAACAAGGTTAATCAACATTTGTGCAATTATTTGAAAATTGGCCCTCAATTAATCAAAATGGTCAGAAATTCATATTACTAAGTTGTAATTTGACTTGAGAAGAATTAGAAGGTGATGTTAGATGCACCAAAATCATATTTCCATTTAGGATGTTTTCAACACAAAATAACAAAGGTATGTGGCATGTACCAATGAATTTAAGAGAAAAGAGTGATCTAGAGCATAAAAGACAAAATCATCATTTTTACTTGAAATGAATTGACCAAAGTTAGCTGACCCATAGATTGCATTGCCATATTTAGGAATAATTTGACCTAAATTAGAACTTGTAAATGACAAGTTCAAACCCTTTAGTGCGTTTTATGGATTTTGACCTAACATGTGTATTTGAGTGCAATTCGAGTAAGAAGACAATTTCAACATTAATGGTATTTAAAAATTGGATGTTTAAACTTATCAATTTATGGATATATGTTTGTATCCCTTCTTAGGCTCTTCATTATACCAAATAATATTGAATAGATATAGGTTTGTTTAGGCTTGCCATTTATCACCTTAGGTTACATATACCCCTAGTTGTTTGACCATTACACCTTAAATTATTGATAACCACTTATCCATAATTTACTTTACTTATATCTCATTACAATAATTTACTTTATTTGCATATTTAAAATCATAGTTACGATCATTCACCTTTATTGAGTTCTAATGAGAGCTATGTCCCTATATCATAGGCTTAGGATTTTAAACCTTTCCTCTTGACATTTGAGTTGTATATTACCCTCTGCTATATCTATGGTCATAGGTCCTTGATTGATTATCCAAGTATACATAGGCTATATTTGATTGATATTTTTTGAGTCCTAGTCCATTGATAAAAAAAGGATAATGTTAGGTCACCCTAGCTCATGTAAACAAATCTCTTCAAGAATATGTGGGTTCTTATGCTAATCTACCATGTTTTCATCATAAAATAAGATTCCCTCACAAACTTAGTCATCAAATTTACTTTGGTCTATGTGAGCCTAATCTTATAGAGGAAGATGCCCTATTGAATGGTCTTGCACATTTTCATATTAAGCCTTACATTGAGGATCAATTTATGTTATTAAATGAAGAAATAACTAACTTTAACTATGGTACTAAAGAAGATCATGAAGTTGTATTCCTTAGTGCATCGTTAATACTAGAAGAAGACAAAAAACATAGATAAATTTTAAAAATATATCTATAATTATTCTTAGACATATGCTTAGATGCCAAAAATCGATCCATCCATAACAATTCACAATATAATATAGTTAATCCATATGTTGAACTAGTAAAGTAAAAAATTTGAAAGATGCATCTTAAAGTTTTTTTTATTAGTGAAATATGAAATCCAATGATATTTGAATGTGGGATTTATTTAACTCATTTATTATTCAACTTGAATTTATAATATCATCCTAGTTACAAAACCTAACAAACACGTATGAATATGTAATGACTTTAGAGACTTGAGCAAGGTTTATCACACAAATGAATCCATTTACCCAATATTGATATTATTTTTGATTCTATTCTTGGGTATGGAATTATATCCTTCATGCATGGATTTTTTGGTTACAATAAAATACAAATTAATCATGTTGACCAATATAAGACTACTTTTACCACTCTTTTAGGTACATTTTACTATTTGGGCACGTCCTTTGGACTAAAAATTGTTGGTGCTACTTAGTAAAGGGCTATGAATCACATCTTTCATGATTATGTGTATGCCATAGTCAAATATTACATTGATTATATTCTAGGAAACTCAAAGAGTTATTAAAATGATGTTAAATACTTAAGAAAAATATTTTAAGGATTATGTAAATACAATGTCTAGCTAAATCCAAAGAAATGTGTCTTTGGAATCACATATGGGAAGTTTTTGGGTTTTGTTATCTACAAATTAGGGATTTAAGTATATCCTAAAAAATTAAAATCTATTATTGATATGCCTCCTCAACCAATGTAAATAAATTAAGAAGTTTAAAAAGAAAATTTACAAACATACATTGGTTTGTGGCTTAGTTGCTGACAAAACCTAGCCCTTTTCTAAATTGTTATGAAAGGTTACCAAATTTGAATGGGACTTATATTTTCAAAAGGATTTCAATGAAATAAAATAATATATTTCTAATCCACCACTTGTGATGCCCATCATCCTTAAAATACCATTACCACTATATGTATTAACCAATGAGCATGTTTTAGGATATTTATTGGCACAATATAATGACAAGCATAAAGAAAGGAAAATTTATTACATCATTCATACATTAGTTTATTATGAAAATAAATACAATTCAATCAATTTTTTTCTTAGTTATTGTGTTCACAACTTAATTACATAGACATTACATGCTTAATATAGAGACTCATTATTGCAAAGATTGATCCTTTAAGGTACATCATTTCAAAACCTTACTTATCTAGTTGCATAACTAAGTGGGTCATGCTACTTATATAATTTGATCTTATACCACACAAATCATTGAAAAGACAAGTTATTGTTGATCATATTGTTGTTTTTCCCTTAGTGTATCATGATCCTATTAGTGATAAGTTTCAAGATGAATTTTTTATGTATACTAACGAGAACAACACTTGAAAAATGTAGTTTGATGGGTCTAAGTGTTCTTCATGTGCTAGGATAGCATTTTATTAGTAACTCCCAAAGTTCAAACTATGACATTGACATACCACTTGATAATTCAATGTAGTAATAATATTGTGCAACATGAGGTTTTGATTCTAGGATTGCATGACATGCATGCTTTAAAGATAAAATCATTAATAGTTTATGGTGATTCTCAACTAGTCATCAATTAAGTCACATGTACATGCCAAACTAAAGAAGAGAGTTTATTACCATCCCGATATTTAGTCCATAGTCTGATTACTTACTTTGACGAATTTAAGATTGGAAAAAATACTAGAAGGAAAAATCAACATGTTGATGATATGGCTAATGTTGTTTCACATGTATAGACATTTGAGTTTGGTATTAGACACTTGACAACATCATTTTTAACATATCATTGATATGCATGAATAGTACATAGACATTTGACTCTTGACCACACCTTCCCCTACCAAGGAGTATTTCAAAAACTTGGGACTTATGTAAGTCCCAAAAAATTTTAAAAAAATTCAAATGAATGGGAATTCTAGGGGGATTTATCATTATATAAAATATAAAAAAATATGTATTAAAATAAGTTTATAATTAATGATTCCAATGTATTTGAAATATTATTACATATTGGAGAATCAATTATCGAGTCCCATTAATTTGAAATAAAGATAAATGGGAGATAGATAGTTTGGAAAACCTTTATAAGTCCCAAGTTTTTCAAATACTACTTTACATGTTTATCTATTTATTAACTTGGCCAACCCAATTTAATATTATTCATTTTCATGCTTTCTCTAGTCTATAATAGAGCACTCTATAATCCTAAGCAAACTATCACCATATTCCAAATCCCTTATTTTCCATTCCTTGATAGTGTTGGCAACAATTAGACACTGGTAGTTATTGTAAGTGTTTACATTTATCTGTAGTGTCCTCAGTTCCTCAATAGTTAATTTTTAAATTCAAACAACTCTCATGGGTTAACATAAGTACGTTTCCTATGTTGTTTATGGGGTGAATTAGTAAATAATCATCTATAAATATAAATCAAGCCTAAGGCAATTTTTATATAATGCTCATCTAGGAAAAACTTGTGAAATGCATTAACACATCCTTGATACATTAATTAAAAGCATTCAAATTTGAAAACCCCTCAAATTATTAGTCATAAGTCCAAGTCTAAATTCAAATTAAAGGTCAAAGTTGTATGTTTTTAAGTGTCAAAATCAAAAACATTTCATTTTAGAGGATCGAAATTGAACATGTTAGGTGGGTTAACTACATATGGCTTGAGCCTTCTTCAAAGTATTATAATGTAGTAAATGTTCAATCACTTAGAAAATAGTGGCTGGATTTATCTAATCCATATTCCTAACCTTTTTCTATAAATCTATATTATATCCAAAGTAAATATATGGTTTCAAGGCAAAGGGATGTAAAATCATGATTTGTGCATAGGATAAGATAAGAAAGCATACCAAAATCATCTAAAAAGGCAAGTGTAGTCATCTGTGACAAAATTAATAGAGATAGTACCTATAGATAGTAGATAGTAATAATTTCCTTAGGTTTTTGAGCTTTGTTGATAGTGTACAAGTAGGTTTTGATACTGTATTCCCTGATTTGTATAGTTATAGAGCTATTACAAAGCCATAATTAGGAAAAAAAATTGGTAGTGAGAACTATTAGTCATAAATCCAACTAAGTGCCTTATCTACTCTCTTTGTTTAGTCATTTATACCTTATCTACTCCCTTTTCTTGGTCATTTCTATATTTAATAAATGCAATCCATCTCTCTTTAGCATTAAAATTTGTATGTACATGTTCTATCTTACACAACTTAAATTTCAATAGGTTTATGTTATTTAGATCACCTAAATCTAAAAATATATCAAATATCTTGGTTTCATTCTTAGGGTTTTATTACTCCTGCATTAGGGTTTGGATTTGATTTTAGTTTTTCTTTTATTTTCATAATCATAATTAAAAATACCATTGATGTGGATGATAATAAGGGAAATAATGATTATTATTTTCATGATAGATTAGATGATGTAGATCAATAGGAATTAACTAAATATTTTATAAGGAATCCACATGTGATTGATGCATTTTTACATGTAACTAGAGATGAAAATAAAAATCTTGCTAGGGAGCCTACATTTGAGGAATGAAATATTAAACTCTTCAATGTTATTGATTTACATTTTGGAGGAAAAACTTATACAATAAGTGTTTTAATAACTATTCCTAATCATACTATTCATATGTCTAAACCTATAGATACACGTGTGGTGACAACCCATGGTGTGGGGGCAACACAAGTTAATCATCATATTTATATGGCTCTTCCTACACAATTTTTTTTTTAATTCTAGGATTTCTACTTATGTGACATAATATATTGTTAATCATTATTTTGTGTTGATTTCTCAAAACCTTATGCAAATTATTCTAGATCTACATGCTAAGATTTCCTAATTGAAACAAGGATATTCTAGAGAAAGTCAGTCAACTAATTCTCAAGCATTATTACAAAACCCTTTGGCCTTAGATATTTATTTATATCCATTACATATAGTATTTATTACATCTAATATTACAACTTATGATGGTAAAGGTATCTAAAACAAGATATGTGATCTTTCATGTAACATGTTTGGACTATGCATCCAATAGTAAGTTATTGATCAAGTTATTTACAATTAGTATTAAGGACTATTATTTGTAATGGTTTTATGATCTCCATTTACAATTAATGAATGCCTTTAATACTTGGCTAATACATACTTAGCATAATTTTATATCAACATCAATAAGAAGGTGTACTATGCCCAAATCACAAAAATTATACAAGGACCTAATGATCCCATCAATGATTATGTGTTTTTTAATAAGACTATGATTTATAAAATGACAAATCCTATGGCTGATAAGGAATTCTTAGATGTATTTAACAAAATATTACTTTTTCCATTGCATCAATATAATATATTCCATTGTTTTCCACTTTTGATGAGTTGTACCATACTACCAAAGACTGTGAAGTCTAGCCACTTACTATGAATAGGCTAAAACATGGGTTTAATCCTCCAACATCTACTAGTGCCAAGTTTTAAAGAAAACAAACTTTCAAAACTATGGAAATTAATATTAAGAATGAGGATAAATAAAATGTTAATGTATTTTATCAACCTCCTAATATTTTTTTCATTCCAGATCCTAAAATAAGGAAGATTACATGGCTATCAAAATCCCCATATAATATATTATAAAGGCTACTTGTGTTAAAATTTAGTATTTACATTGAGATACATTAATGTGTGTAAGTTATAGTATGATTAATATAGTTATTAAGGGTTAGTATTTTAAATGAATATATTATTGTAAATAATATATTTCATAGTTAGGTTAGGAGGTTATATGGTTGAGATATTTGAGGGATCAAAGATTGAGGAAGCCTCCTTGATTATAGGAGATGTTTTCTTATATAAATATAATGTCATATATGTAATGAATGGTGTAATATAATGTAGAGTGTGTTTTCTATATTAGAATTTTACAAATATGGGCTAAACCTATTATCTAGTATCAAATCTATGTTTGATCCATAGCTAAGGGTGAGAGAATTATAGTTTTATGCTTTGTTAGTGGAATGTCAATGATTATGAACATTGATTGGATCATGAATTTAATGATTGGTGGAAAATTTTAATGCATATTTAAATACATTCATACAAGTTTGGCATCAAAGGAGACATAGACTCGACTAGATTATTCACTCTGCATTATGTGTATTACAGTTACGACATGCTCCAACATCCCTCCAAATCTATAACTTTTTAACTTGTTTGGTGTATTATTTTTTTATTTTTTAAAATTATGCCAAAAATGTCAATAATATATTTATGTAGTTCTGATCATAATTAATTGATTTGAAAGACATTTTCACTTGGTTCATTCTCAAAATGACTTGCATCTATCTAATAACATTAACATTAACATTATAGTAGATAAACCCATGTGTAGCAATCTTAGATATTATCTATGCATCACCATATTCATGTTTTAGATCCTCTGATTGTTCACCATTCAAATTATTATGCATAACAAATATATATTTATTTCAAACTATAATCACTTTGCATTATGTAAATCCATGATCTTTGTTTGTTGTAAACTTCCACTTGTCTAATATTAATAAGTTTAGATTAGGAACATCCACCTTCAAAACCTCTCATTATGGATTACTCCTTTAGAATTTATAATCATTGCTTTGACTCATGATCCAAACAAAACAAACCACCATTACAATATCTTACTCGCCCACTATCTCACTTCCAAAATATTTTTTTGTCTTACGGGTTTACAAATATTATGTTTGGTTAGTTGTTATGTTTCATTTAATTTTATTAGGTGTTATTTTTTTTACTTGATTTTTTTTCTAAGAAAGTATTTTAGTTTTTCAAGTTTATGAGTTTAATCAAAAGTTTGTACTATTTATTATCTTTAGGTTTTTTAATGTAGGAGCAATTAGTTGTTAAATCCAATATTGGATTTTGTAATTAGTTATTCTTTTCTCTATGGTCCAATTATTTGATTTTTAGATTAGGTTCAAATAGTCATAGTTCATTTAGTCCATTCTCATCAAATTTGAGAGTTAGATTTTTTTTTATTGATTCAGTCATGTGTTGTCATTTTTAAAAATTCATTTATGTTGTTTGGTCTTTGAAGTCAAATTTATACCCCTTATTGTAACAAACACATTTTGGGGTGAACCCAATGTCCATATGAGTGTCAATCTTATAGGGGGAATATTCCATTTAAAATGACATGTATATGAGTTTCAAGACTTCATCAGTTGAGTAAGCATCTTCCTATAATGGAAGTTGGAGGCATCAGAGGAAGGAGGCTAAAAAATGCCTTGTTAGCCACTAATGATGAGGTCACATTTTGTTTTGGTGTAATTTTTAATTTTCAACTATGTGGTGTGTGAAATAACATTGTAATATATGAATTTAAATATAAGAAACTACTACTTCCCATGAATGTGGGATAAAAAAAATGCTCATGGGATGACTTACAAAGCATATGCATCCACAAAAACTACTAAAACAACAAAGTAAAGAGAAGTGATATCACAAGTTCATAACATCCCCTCTCTTTTAGAAAAATATTTATCCTCAAAGCTTCAAATGTGGGAATTGGTGTTAAATCTAAAATAGTGGTTCCCATGTTGCATCTTCTAGTTGCATTCTATGCCATTGAATTAAAACCTTGGTGATAGAGGAGGAGAAAATTTTTCATGTGCACTTGTCCAAGATTACCTCCAACTTAAGAAGAATGGATCCTTCATTATCAAGTTCTGGTAAAATAGTCTGCACTCTAATGTTTGTGCCAATAAATTTCTTCAAACAAGAGACATGAAATACTGGTTGAACTTAGGAATAAGGTGGGAGCTCCAACTTATAAGCAACCAACCCAATCTTCTAAAGAACCTTATAGGGCCCATAGAAATTGGGAGCTAGATTATGACACTGTTTGAGTTTTAGGGAGGATTTCTTGTATGGCTGCAAGCAAAGAAAAACCATATCACCTACTTGAAAAATGTAATAAAAATGATGCTAATACACATGTTGTTTCATTTTATTTTGTGTTATATGATGATTGTCTCATAGGGTATTGAGGATCTGAGCCCAAGTTTAAAGAATCATGTCAACCACTTAAACTGATGAACTATTAGGGGTGTATGGGATGAGTACTAGTAGTGATTGACCATAGACTAATTCATATGTAGTCATTTTTTTTGAAGTGTGGTAAGAGGTATTGTACCACCATTCTGTGAGAGGGAGCCGCTTTCCCCACTAATGTTGTTGTTTTGAGGTGAAGCAATTAAGGAAAGTTTCTAATCATTTGTTGACAATTTTAGTCTAGCCATATGTTTGTCGATGATACCCAAAACTCATCTTCAATTGGGTATCGATGCATCAAAATATTTATATCCAAAAATGGCTAGTGAAGGTTACATCATGATCTAAGACAATGGATGAAGGAATGCCATGAAGATGGAAAATTTGGTCTAGGAAAATTTGTGTGACTATGAAGGTGGTAAGGGATGGATGAGGGCATAAAAATGACTATATTTGGAGAGGAGATCAACCAAAACCAAGATCACCATTTTAACTCTAGATTTTGGAATCCCCTCAATGAAATCCATATAACTATATGTCCAAATCTTCACAGGGATGGGTAAGGGTTTGAGCAACCTGGGGATGAGTGTTATTTCACCCTTGTAGCATTGCTAGGTATCACATTTAACCACCATATGTTGAATTATATTTTTCATTCCCTTCCAAAATAAGTTTCATCATGCTCACTCATAAGTTTTGAGAAACCATGAGTACCTTGTGGATAGACAAGCATGGAGTTTATAGAATATAGCCTACTAAAGATTTGTGCTATAGGGAAGCACTAGATGACCCTTATATCATAGAGAAACACCATCGCATGAATAATGTGTTACAACTAAGGGGTTAGTGGAAAAATATTTAATGATGAGAGATAATGAGGATTCATTAACATACCCTTATTATATAGTGTCCAACTGATTTAGAATAGACAAAAATGGTTGAAAGGGAAACTTGGTCTACAAATGTGTGAGGCAAAGCATCAACCACAATATTATCCTTATCCTTCTTGTAAGTTATCTCATAGTCATAAACCATGAGTTTTTTAACCCATTTCTATTGTGATGGGGTAAATACCCATTGTTATAGAAAATATTTTAGACTCGGGTGATTATTTTTGATGTAAAAAGGATTTCCCAGTAGGTATGGTTACCACTTATATACTGCATGTAAAATGGCCATCATTTCCTTCTCATAAGTAGAGAGCACTAAATTATTTCCAAAAATGGATTTATTAATGAATGCAATGGGAGATCTTTCTTAGAGGATAAAAACACCGAGTCTATTACCACAAGCATCACTCTCAATAGTGAAGGTCTTGGCAAAATCTGGCATAGCTAGAATAGGTGTAATACACATAGCTTGTTTCAATTTTTCAAATACACACTCAGTAGCTTGTGTCCAAGTAAAAGTATCCTTTTTCAACATAGCTATTGGAAGAGATAAAATCTTCCCATAATCTTTGACAAACTTATGATAGTATCTAGGTAGTACCAAAAAACCATAAAGGCTCTTGAGTGTCTGAGGATACAACCAATTTGTCATGGTAACTATTTTTTTAGAGTCCACTTGAACCCCTTGGGCTGACACAATATGCCTAAGATACTCCACTTCATCCTATCCAAAAGTACATTTGGACTATTTTCCATAAATATGATGGTCAGAGAGAAGTTGTAGTGTAAGCTCTAGATGTTAGAGATGCTCAGACCATGTTTTACTATAGATGAGGATATCATTAAAGAAGACCATAATGAATTTCCATAGGTAGGGCCAAAATATTTTATTCATCAATGCTTAGAATGTTGAAGGATTATTAGTGAGGCCAAAAGGCATGACTAGAAACTCATAATGGCCATCATGCATGTGAAAAGTTGTCTTAGGGATATCATCCTCATGAAGCTAAATCTAGTGTGTCCAAAGCAAAGATATAACTTGGAGAAAAAATGAGTGCCATAGAGATCATCAAGAAACTCATAAATAATAGGGAATGAGAACTTATCTTTGATTTTGAGGTGATTAAGTGCATGGAATCAATTTAGAGGTGCCATGACCAATATTTTTTCCAAACAAGGAGAACTGGGGAAGAATATGGGCTGGTATTGGGGTAAATAATGCCTTGTTTTGGTAAGTCTCAAATGAGGATCTTGATCTTAGTATTTTATTGAAATGTATAGTGATAAGGCTTAATGTTAGGAAAAATTATTCTAGAAAGGAACTGAATATGGTGGTCCTCTAGCCATGAATGTGCCAATCCTAATGGTTTGGCAAAGACATGCATATCTCTGTGGATTGATTTGTTTATCAGAAGGAGTAGTGGAGACTGTTGATGGTTGCATTTTAATGGAATGGAGCTGCGTAATGATGTCATGTGGATTATTCTATAGAAGATTTTCCATGAAATGTGAATTGATGATGCTGAGAGATCCTAGTTGTAAGCCTTTTAATATGTGTTTTTACCCATTGTCTAAAAACTGCATCCAAAGTTTATAAAAATCCCATAAGATGGGTCTAAGTGTGCATAACCACTAGGCTCCCAAAAAAACATCGCATCCACCTAAGGGCAAGGAAAACATGGTGGAGTGTAAGTTATAATCTCTAATAGAGATACACACATTGTGACACTTCTTTTTGCAAGGTAATGTGCCCATATTGGCAATCATGACTTCAAATTTGGACCAAGGATGGATAAAAAAATTAGCTTATCTGGAAATCCAAGGGTTAATGAAGTTATGAGTGCTACCTGAATCAATGAGTATTGTGAAAGGGAGCTTATTGAAGTAACCTTTGACCCCCATGGTTTATAAGATAGTGACACCTACTAAGGCATGGAGAGATATCTAGTTTGTATTATTGAGAAGTAGATTCCACCATCAAATGAGCTTCCTCTAGATCATCTATTGCATCCAGAACATATTCCAAATATTCAATTATAGGTGAAGAGTGCACATCCAATAGATAGATATTTTTCTTGACACATAGATGTCCTTGAGTGAATTTATCATCACAATTATAATATAGTCCTTTTTCTCTATGGGATTTCATCTCTACTTCAGTAAAATGCTTGATAGGAGTGGTTCTGGGAGCTGACATTATTTTAGATCATTATGGAGCTTTATTTTTGAAGGGAGCAAAATTGGATTTGAATTGTTGCTGAGTTGTGATCTTATCCTCTACCAACTTAGCCAACCCTAAGGCTTTCATCATCATGTTGGGCCAAAAAATTTTGACCTCAAATCAAATTACATCCTTTATTCCACTAACAAAGCAACTCTTGAGGAATTCATTAGACAATCTAGTGTAACACTGGTTTCTTTCAATGCTGATGATGATGTTTTTCAAGGTTAATTTATTGTAAGATGTTCACCAATGATCATATTGGTGCTAACACCTACAATACATCATGCATTCAACATATGATATTATTCCTAACAATATAACCTATGAAAATTTAAACATACTTTATCTAACCTACATATACCTATCCTACATACTTTTGATGCTTAAATAGTGTAAATTGGACCATAAGATCTCATCTCCTTTGTTTCAAGGACTGATGGCTTGTAGCCCTATTTTGCCTATTTTTATATCATATTTCTTGGTAACCATTTGATATTACAAAACCAAAAACTATTCTAGACACCCATTATTGAGTTACACAGCATATCAAATTTCTAGCTATGGTTACTTTATATGGAATGACACTAATGGTGACTATGACATGCCTAATTAGGTCACCTAGAAACCCTATTCTAAAAGTGCAGAGTGTGGAAAGGATTTAGACCCTATAACTCATGTGAGAGGTGTAGAAAAACATTTGTGGACTATCTAGATAAAAAATTTATCATTTTAAACCCTAAAACACCACTAAAACTCTTTATTTCAGTCAAGGTGTGCAAATAAGGCCTAATAATAGGGTTAAGCAAGAAGTCATACTTACCCATAAGATTGAGATTGATAACCTTAGGTAGTTTTAAAATATATTTAGAGCATCAAGATTCCAAATTTTTGGAATTTTCCACCTTACAAATTGTCAGATCCATAAAACCCTAGTTAAGAGCCAGTGAGCACAAAATTGAAGCTATAGAACTCATTTAAGGGTTTCAAGAGCCTAAATAAATTTATCTAAGATTTTTTTGGTCCCCTTTAAGTTTTTGAGGTATCACAAAGAATAATCTAAGCCCCTATATGCTGACTATCAAATTATACCTTGTTGTCATGTTTGGTTCTTTAACATAGTCATCAGAAAACATGAAATAGAGACCTATGTCTGAACTTCAAAAAAATGTCAATGTCATTCATACACCTTAAAAAGGTGTTATTACCTATATTTATATAAAAAAATCCATACATTAGAGAGTGAAAACCAAGTTTAGATAGACTAAATCCTATTCCTAGCCTCACTCATCTACCTCCTAAATGGGTTTAACAACTTTCTAAATAAAACAAGGACTCCAACCACTCCAATATCATTCAACTAACTTGGTACCACATAGGGATAAGGTCTCCAAGTCTTATTATCTATAATTTAAATAATATTTTCCTTTATGCAAACTTAGGCCTTATTACATGCTTATAAGAAACTTGTAAAAATTTGAAAATTTAAACTATATGGTTTTGGAGGGAACTCCATCTAACATACCTAGACGACGTAAGAGTCAAACAAAACATGACACATTAACAAACATGGTGATGCTCCTGCATCATTATACCAGGGAGAAAAAAGAAACATTCTTCATTTGTTGTTGTTCTTCATCAACTCTTCCACACTTGTACCCATCTTGAGAATGTCATTTGTAATCAACCATGTTGCATATTCAACTGATAGGTTCTTCCACTTGACTAGATATTGGAAGTATTCTTTGTCCCTTATTTTTTTTATCACTTTCTTGTCTAGAATGGTCTCAATCTCCTTTGGTGCTTCCTTTGGTAGTTGTTGTTCCCATTTGATAGCTTTATCATCCCCTATTTCAGATTCTTCATTTTTTTATCTTCAACTTTATAGGGATACAAGTCTGCAACATTGAATATTGGAGAGATTCCAATCCCTTTTAACAGTTCTATTTCATATGCATTGTTTGAGAACTTCTTTATTACTTTACATGGGCCATTTTTCTTCACTTTTAACTTATTTTATTCTTTTTTTAGGAAATATTTATTGCCTAAGGTGGGAAAGAACAAGGTATTCAAAATTGAATCTGACCTCTCTCCTCTTCTAATTTTCCCTTTTTTTTTACTTGGTGGTATTCTCTTCAAGTTTCCTTTTTAGTTGTTCATGCAAATTTTGCATTGCATTGGAAAACTCCTTTGCATTAGCACTTCTTGGTTCCATCTTACCTAGATCTCTCAATTCATATACACCCCTAAGATGTATTCCATATAATATTTGGAATCGACTCATTCTCATACTCATATTAGGAAATCATTATAGGGAAATTTAAATTGTGCAAATGTAAGATCCTATTGCTTTGGATGCATTCTTACCAAACTTCTTAAGATGTTGCCAAGGATACTATTAACAACTTCTATCTGAACATAAATATAAGGATGGTAGGCTAAGCTAAAGCTTAGATGTGTACCCAAATTCTTCCATAGGGTCCTCCAAAAGTGCCCAATAAACTTTGTGTCCCTGTCTGGAACAATGCTCCTAGGGAACCCATGCAATCTTATAATCTCTTGGAAGAACAGATTAGCTATTTTAGTATCATCACTTATTTTTGAACATGGAATGAAGTGAGACATTTTAGAAAACCTATATACCAATAAAAATATGGAATCATGCCCCTTTTTAGTTCTTGGTAAACCAAGTCCATAATTACTGAATCCCAAGACCTATTGGGAATTGGTAGTGGCTAGTACAAACCTACATTTTGACTATTTCCCTTGGCATGTTGGCATGTTTTACACCATTAAAAAATTTCTTGACACCATTACTCATACCTAGATAATAATAATGATAACTTAATTATGTTAGTGTCTTACTCTGTCCAAAATGTCCTGCCAAGCTACCACTATGCTTTTCTTTCGACAAGTTTTCTATCATGGAGCTCTTGGGTATGCAAAGATGAGTGCCCATAAATATCAAAAATTCTTGGACCATGAAATCCATCCAAGGACTCCTATAATTAATGACTAAATTCATACAAGCTTTGTATGTCTCCTTGAATTTTTTAGCTTTATCATATATCTCCTTCAAGTCTTCAAATCCCAAGATGCTTAATTGAGATTCCTGCACGATTAAGCTCCTTCTACTTAAAGAATCTAAAAATTTGTTGAATTGGACCTTATTTTTATTGATACTAAATTTAAAAATTTTCAAAAATTGAATCCATTTGACATGTCTTTGACTCAACTTGTTTTGATTGCTAATGAACTGCAATGCATAGTTGTCAGTAAAAAAGATAAATTCTTTAGGCATAAGATAATGTCTCCATTTTTTTAAGGCTTATACAAGGGCATAAAAATCCTAATCATATTTTTAATACCTTTTCTTATCATCACTTATCTTTTCACTAAAGTATGCTATAGGCTTCCCATCTTGACTCAAGACAACACCTATGGCAGTCCCACTAGCATCACATTCCACCTGAAAAAGTTTATTGAAATAAAGCAAGGTTAGGATTGGTTCTTATGTTACATTTTTTTTCAAAAATATGAAGCTTTTATTATTAGCATTATTCCAACAAAAAATCCTTTTGTCACCCTTGACTATATCTATCATTGGAGTAACAATTCCACTAAAATTCCTTATGAATTTCCTAGAGAAGCTAGCTAAACCGTGAAAGCTTCTTACCTCATATGTGCTCCTAGGTGTAAGACATTATAGTATAGCTTTGATATTATCCTTATCCATATTTAATCCCTATTTTGAAATCACAAACCCCAAATAGATTAATTTTGTCCTCAATAAACTGCACTTTTCACATTGATTAGTAATTTTTCTTCATGTAAATTATCCAATACCATTATTAAATGTCTCAAATGGTCTTCTTTAGTTTGAATAAACACAAAAATTTCATCTAAATATACTCAACCTATAAAACACTTTAGTTTAATCTTTTACAAAAATTTCTTTCTATTTCAAATTTTGCAATTGCTTGAAAAGATTGACTTGATTGTCTTTGGGCATGAACTTACCTTTCATTTTTTTACCATTCTATCCCAACTTCTGATCTTTGGCTTAACTTTTCTCCTCCTTTCCTCTTGCACTCCATCTTACCATAGGGATGCATGGCTCTTCAATCTGGTTATAATATGTTTGACTTTCTTGTCTTCTTCTTCTATTCCTTCATACTCAAAGTACTTGTCTAGTACACTGATCCAATCAATCAATTCTTCCACATTTAATTTCATTCATACATTGGAACCTCCATCTTTGGCTTACATTCACCTTCATAATGGATTTGATCAACCTCTCTTTAGCTGTCTCATCTTCTACAACCAATTCTTTCTCTAGTGGCTTTTCTTTTTTATCACTAACTTCATCCATGCCAACACCTCTCCTTTAAGCCATTTATAGGTCTTGCAACCTAGATATCAGGTTCCTAATCTCCTCTTCCATTTCCATTTGTTGTATTGGTCTCCTTCCTCTATCTTTGCCTCTATTTTTGACCCTCATTACCATCTTGAAGATCTTGCCTCTTTCTCACAAATCACATTCTTTTTCTCTTTTTTCTTGGATATTTGGATTGTGCACAACCTTTCTAAGCTCTCATACCAAGAATAGTGTAACACTAGTTTCTTTCAATGGTAATGATGATGTTTTTTAGGGTTAATTTATTATAATATGTTCACCAATGATCCTATTATTGCTAGCACCTATAATACATCATGCATTATACATATGATATTATGCCTAACAATATAACCTATGACACTTTAAAGATACTTTATCTAACCTACATATACCTATCCTACAAACTTTTGATGCTCAAATAGTGTAAACTGGACCATAAGATCTCATCTCCTTTGTTTCAAGGACTAATGGCTTGTATCCCTATTTTGTCTATTTTCATAACATATTTCTTGGTAAGCTTTTGATATTAAAAAACCAAAAACTATTCCAGACACCCATTCCTGAGTTACACAACATATCAAATTTTCAGCTATGGTTACTTTGTATGGAATGACACTAATGGTGACTATGACAGGCCTAATTAAGCCTCCTAAAAACCTTGTTCTAAAAGTGCAGTGTGTAAAGGATTTAGATCCTATAAATCATGTGAGAGGTGTAGAAGGACATTTGTGGACTATCCAAATCAAAAACTTCTCATTTGTTAACCCTAAAACACCACTAAAACTCTCTATTTTAGTCAGGCTATGTAAATAAGGCCTAGTAGAAAGGTTAAGCTAGAAGTCATACTTACCCATAAGATTGAGCTCTGTAACCTTGGGATGTTGTTAAAGATGTTTACAACATCAAGATTCCAAAGTTTTTGAATTTTTCACCATATAGATTATTAGAGATACAAAACCCTAGTTAAGAGCCAGTGAGCACAAAATTGAAGCTAAAGGACTCATATAGGGGTTTCAAGAGCCTAAATAAATTTTTATAATATTTTTTTAGTCCCCTCAAAGTTTTTGAGGTATCACAGAGAAGAAGCTAAGCCCCTAAATGCTAACTATCAAATTCCACCTTATTGTCCTATCTGGTTCTTTAACGCAGTCATTAGAAAACATGAAATAGAGACATATGCTTGAGCTAGAAAAAAACTTCAATATCATTCATCCACCTTCAAAATTTGTTATTACATATGTTTTAGTAAAAAAATACCTACATTCAAGAGTGAAAACCAATTTTAGACACACCAAATCCTATTCTTAGCCACACTCAACTACCTCCCAAATGGGTTCAATAAATTTTTAAATAAAACAAGGATTCCAACCACTCCATTCTTGTTCAAATAACTTGGTACCACATGGGGATAAGGTATACAAGTCTTATTATCTATAATTTACATAATCTTGGCCTTTATGCACACTTAGGTCTTATTACATGATTATAAGACACCTATATAAATTTGAAAATTTGAACTATATGGTTTTGGAGGGAACTCCATCTAACATAACTAGACCACTTAAGACTCAAACAAGACATGAAAAAACATTAACAAACATGGTGATGATCTTGCATCACAATCCCTCTATGTGATTGGTCAGGTTTTCAAACTCTATTTGATATTCTCTCATGGTTCTTGTTTGGTGAAGTTTAGTGAGTGCTCCAGTGAAGTCATCAAAAGTAGTAGGGCCAAACTATTGCAAAATGAGGGTGAAAAAATTAGTCCATATGGGTTCATCATGAGCCTTGGTATACCAATGATACCATTGAAGGGATTCAAGTTCCAAGTGAAAGGATGCAAGCAGGACCTTGTTGGCATCAAAAGTATTATACAGGCTAAAATATTATTCTACGTGATAGATCCATCTAGTTGGATCTACACCATTGAATTGTGGAAAATTAAGCTTCATCCTATGATAATTACTAGAAGAAGAAAACCTAGTGTTTGAAGAAGACTCTGGATGTCATCTATTGTTCATAGTGGTATGTTGAAGAGTGAGGCCAAGAATTTTTTCATCAAGATCTTTGATGTGGGTCTTGAGGGTGCAATTTCATCCTCCATGTTTTTTTATCCTATTCAAGTTACTACCATGACCTGAATAATAGATTTTTTTGTGTAATGGATAGGAAAACTAGAATTAAGACATGTTTAGTAAAGAAAGTTTTGAATTTGGAAAAAAATAGAAGGGTTAAAGGGGATTTTAATAATTTTTTTGGATAGTGAGAGTATGATTGATGAAGGCAAGGGCAATTTTCAGAGTGAAAATTGAAAAAATTGAAAATTGGTCAAAGAGGGACAAAGAAGTAGAATAAGATGATGAACACAGTGGAAAAATTGAGGCAAATGAACAAATATAGATGTTATGGCAAAACCTGAAGAAGGGAAATTTGATATTTGCAAGAATTAGGAGTGGAATTGAGATATGGGACTTCAAGGAAGAAAATGTAGGGAATGGAATTTTAAGTGTCTAGATAAATTTTGAGAATCAATGGGGCTACAGATGGAGATATATTACAAAAAAATGAAAAAAAATTACTCTTGATTTCTCATTTATGCTTTTTATCTGGCATTAAGTCCTCTAAGAGTCTACAGATACTCTATGTATGGTTTGTAGATTTTGGTTTCTATCAAATATCTACCTATAAGTCCTCTAATAGTTTGTGGATCTCTACTGATTGATTATTTTGAGTCTATTAGAAATATTCTAAAACTAATAGAAATGGGCCCCGAGTTTTAATGATTTCTTAAGGGTTTTAAAAATATCACTATGGCCACCAATGCCATCTAAGCGAGTATCATTCTCCATAAATTATCTGGCCATGGATTTATCTCTATGCAATAGCTCTTGGTTTTCCTCATGAATGGGAACTAATCAATCAAGAAGGGGTCATTGTTCATTTCACTGGCAAGTCCTCTCAATGGGATAGTTACTTTGGGGTTCTTTTGGTACTCCTCATAATGAGTTTTAGGGATTTCACCCAAGCAGTTCCCATAGTTATGCGGTCAGGTTTTTACCCTGATCCAAAATAAATTAATGTGTTACAAGAAAATAATTAAATAAATTATGTAGTATAATAGAGTTATTTATTAAAAAATATTATGTAGTGAACTTTTTGAAGGGAAAAAAATTAGCCTTGGAAATTTCTCTAATACTAGATGAGAAGATCCTCCTGCAATAATTAATAAAAACGCACAAAATAATAAGAATTAACAACATGAATTAAATCTGATAGAACACTTGAAAAGATTAAATTGATCATAAGCCACTTCAAGGGGGAAATCTCCTTTGAGCAAGATCAATACAATAATTTAATGGATGCCTTTATTGGCCTCAACACTTTACTTATATATGAATTCTAAGCTACGCAACTAATACTTCCCATGAATGTGGGATAAAACAAAATTCTCATAGAATGACTTACAAATCATATGCATCCACAACAAGTACTAAAGTAATAAATTAAAGAGAAGACATATCATGGGTTCATAACAATTTAATTAGAAGTGAAAGTGAGATAAGTTATCACATGTAGGTAATTATGTGGATCAATATCCAGACATTAAGATTCAAACAATAATATGTAGACCTAAAATTATGCGTTGGCATCTAATTTTTTTTAGTTCACATGATATACTTTCTCCCCATGTAAAAACTAATGGGTGAAATGTTATAATTTAGTATTTATATTGAGGTAAATTATTGTGTAAGTTACTGTAGGATTAATATGGTTATTATTGGTTAGTAGGTTAAATGAATATATTTTTCTAAACAATATGTTTTGTATTTGGGTTAGGAGGTTATATGGTTATGTAATCACTTAAAAGTGGTATTTGAGTGATAAGAGTGATACTTGAGACTATTTGTCCCCAGCTTAGCCCTAGACCTATCCTAGAGCCTATTATCATACTTATATAGCCTTCGTGAGAGCCATATGCATCCCTAGTCATCCCTAAAGCTATCTAAGATATTCATTCTTGTATCTTGGCCCTTCATGCCTAGTGTTCTACCACTTGGACACTAGAAACATAATAAGGATAGTAGCTCTGCATGGTACCAATGTCCCAATAATAGCACTAATGTCAATTCCCTCCCTTTTTCACAAATAGATATTTTTTCAAACCTAAAACTTCATAAGGTCGACCTGGACCTCTTTTAGCATAAGTACCATATATATATATATATATATATATATATGAATTTTAGCCCTATAACCACTAGATGGAAATCATATATAAATTACATATGAAAACCCCGAACAATTTATTCACAATTAAGGTTATCAAACCCTATTTTCCCTAATTTTGCATACTACCATCTATAATAGTCCTAAGATCATATTTCTAATCTCAAGAACATTTAAAGCACTCAATTTAACTATCATAATAGCTTCACTCTCACCTTCACATCACTTAGGTGTGGAGAAATTCATCAAGCTTGATCCCTCTTTGGAGTATTGGTATGTAGGAAACTCTCATCATAGCAAGGTGTTGAGGATGTATAGCCTACCCCACTAACAAACACACTTTTTAGCTTGTATCAATTAGATGCCATATCAACATGGAGGATTAGGGTTACTCACAAATTCAATCAAAACATTAAATAGAAAAGGTTTCAAAAATTATGCACATTAGAACAAACCTCATAGATCTAGACATAGGTGTACCTAAAATCTTGAGACAGTCTTGCACAAAAGACACTACAGCCAAAATAGGGACATGAACACAACATATCTAATAGTGATGGAAATATCCAATTAGGGTGATACTATCCAAGAGAGGTTATAACACCATGATATTATTTTTGATAATTAGAATAGCCTCTACCTCAATTTTTAGCCTCTAAATCATCTATCTTAGTCATTTTCTAACTAAGTTATTACTTACATTATTTATTACTATTTTTAGAAAGGTCAAAGTTAGTCAATTATATAAAAAATTAGTGGTTATATTTATTGAATATTATTACTTTGATTTAATTTAATCAGCTCTATAACAAACATAAGATTTATACATGTTAATTCCTAGAAGGTTAAAACATTTGGTAAACCTGACTTGCTTCAAGCACATAATATCAAAACCCTAGTGTACCATTAGGGTTTCCCTTCTTATTTTTAGCATATACTTAGTTTAGTTTTATCCTATCATCATGATTATCATGATATATTCCACTTTCTATTTTATGGTACAAAGTCTTATGGTTTGTTTTACATGCTTATTACTAGCCATTTGTAGAAAAGTACACATGTATGTCACTCCTCTCATGGATCATGTCAGAGCTAAGCTTAATTTACACATTGGTCCTCCCTCTTGTGATTTCCATTCTTATGAGGATTATTATAACATAGCTCACTTTGAGTTACCTTTGGTTACTAATTGATGATAGAGGGCTTAGAGGACTCCTTTTGTTTTGCCTTTACCTAGACCAATTGATTGTCTTTACTCCCATCTTGCCTTTACTAATTTCCCTTGGAGAGTAGTAGATCTCATAGTTTGAGATGTTACTAAACTGAATAAGGTGCCTCCTCAACCTATATAGGAATAGTGTAATCTCACCATCCCTCCACATCCCCAATGCACTACAATGGGACTTAGATATTAACACAGATCATTTGATATTGTGGATTAGTTGAGAAATACACTGGCTAAGATATCCATATTGGAATTACTTCAAAAATAAAATATTTTCAAAGATATTCTTTTTCAAACACTCAATCATACATCTTAGCCTCGTGACACATATCTAACTAACTTTGCATCTATCATGAACACTATCAAAGACATTGAGGACGTTATATATTTTTCCAATGAGGATTTTCCATCATAGTCACTTATTAATCAACATTTACCACTTTTAATTCAATCAAAAATCAATACCATCACTATAAAATGAGTTCTAATTGATAGTGGTTTAGGACTTAACATACGTAACCTCATATTTATACAAATATGGGGGTTTATATAGCATCCATTCAAAAAACATATAAGAATATTAGAGTTTTTTAGGACATTCCTAAATAGACATTCGATTATATTTCATTGGATATAATGGTAGGGCCAAAAACCCTACCTACACACTTTTAGGTGATGCCTAATCATTTTCACTACAACTTATTACTTGGGAGATTATGGATACATGTTATGGATGTTTACCCTCTACTTTGCATAAATGCATTGATTTTTTACATGGTGGTTACTTATACACTTGTATAGTAGATAATAAATCATTTAGATATTGTAGACTCATCAAGCCTACTATCCCTAGTACTTCTTCATATGGTATGTATCATATTATCATAGATTCCCCACCTCACAATATTTCAATTGAGCATATGTATACATATGAGATTGCAGAATCTAGTAAGACTATTCCTACACCTGTTCCAAATCTATTTATAACATAGTTACCTTCAGCCATGATGGAGGATCACCCTCCCATAGTATAGATATCCTCACCTAGGTTAGATGATGAGATTCCCATAGCACAATTATAATTACTTATTAACTCATAATAAGTAAACATCCATAACTCTAATATAGATTCTCATATCACCACAAAGGATAATCCAAAACCTATTGACATTGATGACTATTTATGTCGATTAAGTTTCACACCAATGGGAATAGGAGAGTACAAAGATGATTATAAGGCACTCATACCTTTTTATAAATTGATAGCACCACTAGTTCATAATCCTATAGCTATAGGCTCCCATACTCAGTTACAATCAGTGGTAGATCCCTCCATTTATTCATTACATATGGTTACATATATGGATGTATGTTAGGGAACTAGTCCTCACACGGGTGATTAGGTGTTCCACAATAGATTATTAAGGTGTGTGTGTGGGTAAATAATAAGTGGGAAAATAATATTAATTTGTGAAAATCAATAAAGTGAGTTGCATCTCACATAGATAGGTTTATGGGAGAGTTTCTAGGAGATAGAGAGAATAAATGAGAGATAGAATGAGATGTGTAAGAGATAAGAGATGAATATTATCTCTTTTTTTTTAGGAGAAACATACACTATAAAATGTAATCTCCAACTATGAATAAAATCATGAAAATTTGACTAACAAATTGTATTCAAGCCTTTGGCTCTTGAGGGTAATGGGCTAATTTCATTATCTAGTATCAAATAAAGCACCCTTATGCAACCTCTCTTTAACTTCCATTATCTTATTTGGTGAATCAAAATGGATCACACAATATATTTATAAGTGTGGACCACTTTCAATAGCCATTGAATTCCATCCACCTATTCTTACATTGTGTCAACAGTTTTGAAGTACAGACCACTAAAAATATATGGCATTTATCATTCATTTGCATGTTTTTCCATTTCCATCTTGTTCACCTATTTAAACAATATTTTTTTACCCATCTTGTCCATTGTTTTCATTCAAAAATTGAAAAAAAATATAATTTTTAGGTTTTTGTTGTGTTACAAGTTGCAAGAAGTTTTTAGTTTTATAGTAGATGAAGAATTCAATCTTCAAAGTGTAACCATAAAATATGCTTGGGTGAAACTCCTTTATAATAACATTACTTATTTCATTAGGACTTAGATCTATTCTAGAGAGAATTGAATAAAATATTATACACTTTTTATTATTTCTTTGTTGATTGTAAATCTCTGTAAGAGATTTTCAAAAGATTGTTTGGCATTAATACTTTTGTGCATAGATCACTCCCACCTTAGCTTTGACTCAAGATTTTTTGTGTTTTGTGGATCAAATTGCATACCAAATAAGTTCATCCTCTCCTTTGGTGAGCAGATCAAACCCCTATCTCTATTTCATAGATCATTCTTCTCCTCTGTCAAGCTCCACCTCTCTACTCAACATTATCACTACCATTGTCACTGTCATTCTCTATTTGAATTCTGATCTGCCTCACTTTGACCATAGTTATGATGACACTTGCATTACATCAAACTTAATAATCCTTCACTAATATTCATATCTCCCATCAATGACTTCACTCTCACTTGCATTTGTTTGCATTTAAAGTACCAGTATATTACTCTTTGTCATGCACCATCAAAATTATCCAAGCCACCCCAAGCACGAACAACCTGAAACATTCAACTCTGGTTCCTTCTAAGTGGTGGCATCAATATCTCCATTCCCATCAACAATAAAATCTAATGATAGAAAGTCTAAATTTTAGGGCTTATCTTTTATTTTAGGTTTGCTATATGTCATGTTTTGTATTTAGTTTATTTTGATACTAGCTTTTACGACTGAGTTTAAAGGTATGTATCTTTAAGTTTATAAGTGATTTATTTTCTTTAGGTTAAATTAAATTTATTAGATTCAATTTCATAGATTATATATTTTATTTAAAAGACGTGTGAGTCTTTTAGAGTATATGGATCAAAAGTAGTCCTTTATGTTGTTTTAGGTTTTATTTAAACTTTTAAGTATGAGCTAAAGTTTTGTTTATGGTAGATTTTTAATTTTATATTGTTTTTTAAAGTTTAAGTTTCTCTTATCCTTTTTAGGTAAATTTTATTTTAATAGTGTTAATTAGCATTCTTTTTTTAAGTCATTTGTTATTTAGGTATTTTGGGAATTAATTAAGTCAAGTTTAATTTGTTTTTTAAAAGATATTTTTAGACTTTTAAGGTATTTCTGTAAAGTCTTTAGGTGTCATTTAGATTTAATTGTTAGTATTGTTCTTAGTGTCAATATTTATTGAAGACAAAAATTGAAAGTGTCAAAGACATAGAGTCTTATCATAAGAATCATTTTTATGTCATTAGTATCAGTCTTTGATCTCTTTTGTTGTCAAAAATTAAAAGTCGTCTTTTTAATTTGTCATCAAAGTCAAGTGTCCACAGTCAAATCTTTGTCATTTTTATCAAAAAGTCCTTTTTAAAATTATGAACTTCAAATAAACCTTTCAAAGGCATTTTCGATAAAACTAGATCATTTATGATCTTCATTGTAATAAGTTCTCCTAATCAATATATCGGATGCATTTTTGGGTGAACCCAATGTCCACATTAAGGGGGATAATTTAAGTGTGTTGTTCCTCACCCCATGTTAGAACTAGGGGAAATGTTGGGTAATTAGTCCTCATATGGGTGCTTAAGTGTTCCATAATAGATTATTAGGGTGTGTGTGTGGGTAAATAATAAGTGGGATAAATAATATTAATGTGTGTAAATCAATAAAGTGAGTTGCATCTCATGTAGATAGGTTTGTGGCAGAGTTTCTAGGAGATAGAGAGAATAAAGGAGAGATAGAATGAGATATGTAAGGGATAAGAGATAAATTTTATCTCCTTTTTTGTAGAAGAAATATAAACTATAAAATGTAATCTCCAACTATGAATAAAATCTTGGAAAATTGATTGAAAAAATGTATTTGAACCTTTGGATCGTGCTTGTAATGGGATAATTTCATTAATATATAACTAGTTATACATATTAAAGTATAGATATAATAGGATATACCACACTAGATTCTATAGATATTACTTGATAGAGGATTAATGGTATTACCCATAGTATAGATTTGTCAACAGATTGTCACAACAAAAAGGTCAACCCTTTTGTCATTTTCATAGACTCAGGACATGATAAAAATATATGATCAACATTATAATATAATTTTATTAAATTCAAGGCTCAGGGAACTATTCAAAATTTTTAGCCTCCACCTCCACAAATACAGGGACCGTGATAGAGTCATCATTGACATAGATCTAATAGAATGATCCATTGACTATCAAGATTTTTATTATAGATAGATACATACCCCATGTGGTTATAGATGAGGCTTTTGATCCTAATAATTTCACTTTGGAATTTTTAAAACATAAATGTGATTAGGAAAATTAGCTATGACATGTCATGCATTATAAGGATTCTATTGGAAAAATCACACTACCAATTGCATGTGGCCTCAAGGTGGCCAGCACATTATTTTTTTCATGATTATGGGCACTCATCTATAGGTTACACTTGGTATTACATGGTTACATATGATGGATGCCATAGTTGATCAATCAAATAGATGTTTGACATTTAGTCATGAGGGAAACATGATCTGCATCTTACATAGTGGAGTAGAACACTATTTAGATGCACAAAATCCAAACTAACACCAAGAATTAGTATCCAATAATACATACATAATGGTATGATGATCGTGATGATAATGACTTATTTGAGTTTGGATAGATCTAATATCTGACATTGGATAACCTCCCACCTAATCCACTATTTGATTATCCACATCCCATAGATGTGATCTTGGGTCTATAGAGACATTGCACTTTGATTGTAAACTATCTCATTTATTCATAGTATTTAATTAGACATACTTTCCTTCTCTCCTGATCCTTGTATATAGTTTCATTTTTATGTTGCATATACATAGCTTATATCTAGAAAATATTAAAATAATATAATATATCAAAAACACAAAAACATTCAAATATTTATTTAGGAAACACAAACTTATTAATTGTATGTATTTCCATGTTTACACTTATTATAATATCTAAACACTACATATGTTCACTATCTTAGTATAGTCAATTTTATCATACGTACATGATTCAATTGTTTTTGTTGAGTGCTTTGATTCTTATAGGACTCAAGTCTGGTGCACCAATCTAGATTTATTATTATCTACCCACTGGGTGCATATACACTTATACATTAATTCTTAATTTAATATATTTGCCCACTTGGGGGCACCCTATACATAGTTTTGATTACCAAGGTCTATATTTTTATAATATACATCACATCTTTATCATTGTTATATCTTGATAGTGATCATGCTACACTCACTCAGATTTTTTGCTAGTTATTACTAATTTCAACTTAGCATATATACATCCTAGCTCTTATATAGATTTGTATTACACATTCATGCATACTATCATTTTAGTTTTCCTAGTTTAGATTTAAATGTATCTCTATACTTCCTCTATTCAAGGGATTTTAAATATGCCATTGCTCTTTAGATCTAAGCCACTTTTCATAGTATGTATTATCTAGACATGTGCCATGTCCTTGTGTGCTTTCTTGATTGTGTACACAAATATTTGAACATGTCCTTGTATGTCTTATTTTCTCAAATTTAGTGACATGTGCCCATGTCCCTTATATTTTGTCCCCTTAGCCTATTATATGTGACTCATGTGTGTTATATGCATGATATTTTTTATGCATCATGGCCATGACACTTATCTCTTTATTATTACACAACTCTAATTTTAGATGCCATGAGGGACCTCATGTATCTCCCCTCCCTATTTGGGTGTCATGATGGACATAATTCCCCATCCCCCTAGGCAGATACTCAGTTATTATTAAAATTTGTTGTTACATATTTTGAGATGATAAATATGAGCAATTTATTATAGATATACAATTATATCAAAAATAAGCAAATTTCTAATATACAAGTAAAATCTGGAGCCAATAGGATAAAAAATACAAAGATAAATGAACATTCAAAATCGACATTTCAATTATAAATTTAAGTGATATAAATCAAGATCAAAACAATAAAAAGACTTAGTGATTATGGATTGCTTACAAATAGACTTAGAATTTCAGCATGATATTATCTTGATCAAAATACTTTGATAACATGAATTCATAGATTTATTGGACTTATTTTACTATGAATATTCATGAGATTTATTATTGATTTGTTCATTATTTGGAATTAGAGGGAGTCATGGATTTAAATAGGAAAATGGAGGGAAATTAAATGGGAATTAAAAATTCCCAAGAATCCTCTATATTTAGAGGTTTTTAGAGAGGATGGAGAGAATGGAGGAAGATTATAGAGTTGGAGAGCTCAATAATCCATTAGGAGACTAAGCAAGATTAGTAGGTGGTAAGATGAGGTGATTAGATGGGTGATTAGGAACTAGGGATGTAAGAGATACTAGGGGATAGGTGGGTAGGTGGGATATGGGAATTTTTCCAAATATTAGATAATTGGGGTTAGTTGATAAATAAGACATGATTAGAAGAATTTAATTAAATTTTGGGAAGGGGTAAGGTTAGTATATTAATCTAGTATTAGTGGGGAATTAGGTTAATGACTAGGAAGGGGTTAGTAGGAATAAATTAGAGAGAATTAGATAGGATTAGTGATGTGATTAGATAAAATTATTGATGTTAATTTTTAAATGAGTAAACTAGTGAAGATGAGTAAATTTAGATGCATGCACACCCTCCCTAAGATGTAGGCAGACATGGTTTAAACCTTCCTCACATGAACAATATCACCCACAGTGGTCCCATTGATGAATAGAACCTTTAAGAGGTAAATGAATGGAATTATCTATGGTTTGGTTGTAGCTTGGTGGAGGGCATGTTATTTTATGGGGAGAAAGTCATCTATGTATTGTTTGGCTTAAGGGGAGAGTTTATACTCCTTAAAATAGGCCTGAACTGACTCGACCTCTTGCCAGAGTGTTAAGCAGTGTGGGAATTTAAAATTAAAAGCACCTTTAAACTTTTTATCCTTATATTATGTTGATATTACAAATGAAAATGGGTATGGGATAAAGCTCTTACCTTGTTTTGATGTTGAGGCCATTAATAAAGAGTAGTTTCTGTAATTCCTTCAAAGTTAGAGACGTTCATTTGGAACTTTATGAATGAAGAAAGCTAAGAATTGTTAGATGCTTAAAAAAATCAAGAACACAAATGCTTAATGATTAGAGTAATATCAAGGTGAATGAAATTTTCATATATTTTATATATATCATTTACAATATATGTATTGATTGAATTTGTGTGCTTTGAATACTGATAATGAACTCTCACTTTTAATGTTCATTTTGATTTGAGTATGTCTATTAGCTTTGAAATATTCCCCTTATTTTCCAAATGGTGGTCTCTCATTTATTATTCATGTCTAGTCATCACTTTGAGACAATTGTTAGTCTTTCATTAATTTGATTCTTTACCACATTATTGTACCTTTACTCTTAAGTTTTGGCTTTAATTTCTTTAGATAGTGATACATGTCATGCTCTCATTACTTTGGATCTTTGGAGGATTTATTTTTTATATTTAGGAAATCCCATAATAGTGATTTAGCATGATTGAGCCATGTGGCATGATCTCATAGCACTGGAATTACATAAGCTCAAAGTATTAATTGGGTATTTATTTTGATGATGAGCTCTTTGTGGTGACAAGTAAACATGATCAATACATAGGCATGATCTCAAGACGCTTGGGGACTTAGGAGCTCAGAGTATCATGTAGGTAACCTTTAGACCGTTTAGATTTTTGATAACATGGATTAACCTAAATATGTCACATGTTATCCAAACTAGGCCTTATAAGCTCAGAAGCTTAAGGAACATAGAACTGTCAAGTTTGGTGATGAACAAGTGAAGTCCTTGAAATTATAATTTATTATGGATATGACATGTGGCATGTTTAAAAATCTCAAGAGACTTAAAAGACATAATATTTTATAAATGCCCAAAATTTTGAATGATGTGAGATCAACACGCATCACAACACCATGAGGAAATTGATGATCTTTGGCTATTAATCTTGTAATCAACATGTACATACTAGGACAAGAAAAATTAGATCCATTAGTATGTAAATCATACTAAATTAAAAAGTGATAAACAATCTAAGGTTCAAGATGACTTAAGATACTAGTTTAAGCTTAGATTATTATGACTTTTACTTGGGCAATGTTTGGATTTTGTAGATACCATAATCATAGATATTTAGGCTCATAGTTTCCTAGGTATGTTTTTTAAAAATGGGTCCCTATTTTTAAAATTATGAAAATGGGGTGTGTGTGTTATAGCACAACACCTAGCTAGGTATTATAATGTGATAAATGTAAATTAACTAATCTAATAAAAAACATATAAGTTAATGTAGCAAATAAACATACAAGCTAATCTAGTGCTTACCAAAGCTTGTGGAACAAATAGGAAAGATAATAAACAAGTAAAGATAATTCTATTCAAGATAATATATAAATAACCTAATAAATAAGATATATAATTAAATCCATTAGTTTTACAACATCTACTTATCAAAATATGAAGGGCTAGGAATATACTTACCTTGTTGAAGTGAACCTGTCATGTCTCAATCTCTCCCTTGGCCAATGGTGCTTTGTAATAGGTTGTTTTGGATGTTAAGGATTGTAAGGATAGATAAAATATGGGATAAAATATTTATCCTATACATCCAAGACCTTCACAAGACAAATGTTACTAATCCAAGGCAAAAACCTAAGAAATTAAACCTCTAAATGATAATATAAGTATTTTTACAAGCTATAATGATGCATACTTGAATTATCCTTTATTTATAAATTAAGTGATATGGGTATTTATAGCCAAGGATTGACCTTGAACCCTCTCAATAATTTAGTTGACAAGGTTAGTCGGGTTAACCTTATTTGGCATAAAATAATCGTTAGGCCTCGAACTAGGTTGATTATGTTGATAGAGATTTGTAACATGTGTTAAGTCCTAACAAGGTTGATCGGGACAATTTAGTAGGGAAATTAATAAATGGGGGTGTTATTTAGGTAGGAATTATGTTGGGTGGTGAATTTATTAAGGGAGTGTATAAGCAATTTTTTTAATTAGGGAATTGGATAAGGGTAGTTTGTAGTGGTTTTAAGTAGTGTTATAGGGTCCAACAATCCTACAAAGAACCAAAGGTCTATCAACCCCTTTCTTGATGCACCCTTTAAGGCATGCACTCAGAGAGATTGAGACTCGATAGGTTAGTATAAGAGAGAAAATGTAACCAAATTATAAATTTAAAACATTATGTGTATACACTTACCATTAATGTAAGGGATATCATACTATATTAATCTTCTCATTGAGGGACTAGATCTTGCACTAAGTGTCATGTACCTATAAAACCATAAAACATGCTACAAGAGATAAAAAGTTGTTAAAAATCATTAATTTTTTAATGTGAATCATGTAAATTAAGAAACAATATAATCTAGAGGCATGAAATATGAGATGTCAAAATTAAATTTCCAAAAATGAAAAGTTTTTAAACTATAATAACTAGTTAAAATGCCTATATATTCAAAAATTAGCCTAAGATAGAAAACATTCACACCTACTGAGTTTTGAAAATTATGAGATTTAGATTTTTGATAATGAAATTGAGCCAAGAAATAGTCTACAAAATGATCACAAAGAAGAGATGGAAAATCTACTAGTTACAGGCATAGTGGGGCAAGCACATTTTAGATTTTTTTACTTTTATATTTTTTCCCTAATTTGGAATTTTCATTCAAACACCTAATTAACCAATGAAATTTGAAATTTATTGTATAAATGTGCTGAGGGAAGGGATTAGGATAGGAAAATACTACAAACATAATATTATAGCTTATTTTTTACTAATTTGGGGGGTTTATGAGTTAGGTATGGCTGGTGGTTACATGACCACCATGAGCTATGGATAGGGCAATGTTTTAAATTCCACACAATGAAAATTAATTTACCCCCAAAAATTGGGGTAATTTCATGCCTACTACTTAAAAAAGGTAGGGGTTATATCATAGTCATAAAAAAAGGGATTTTGGTCAAGTTTTGGAGTCTGAGAAGGGTCAAGGGCTCATTTGAGGTGATTTTATTAGTAGGGAGGTTACATACACTAGATTTGGGATAGGGATCAAGATGGATCCTTTAAATTATGACACTTACAATTGTAGATTAATTACCCATCCTTGACATAGCAAGGATCTTATATATTTTGGGTGGGGATTGTGCCCCCATCAAGCATGCTACTTTATGACCTCTTTACCTATTGGGACATGGACCAAAACACCTTTTAGTTTCCATAGGCTAATAGAGAGTGGTATATCACTCTCATGGGCATCTGTAGGATCACATTTTTTCCAACAAGAAGTCAGTTAGTGTCCCTACATGGTGACACCAATAGGATAGAGTCTACTGGGTAGGAAAATCACTTTGTGGATGTTGATGCGCATGATGTGGGTATAAAGGTTAGAATAATGCTTTCAAGGTTTGAGGGATATGTTATACCTAACCTATGAAAGGCCATAATTAGGATATTGTATCCCAACTAGTGGGAGATAAAGGCACAAATAAGTTATTTTATTTGGTTGGCTATCATGCACTAGATAGAGGAGAGGATACAACACTATTCATTAGCATAAAAAGCCCTTTCCCATATTTATAAATATTTATACACAATTTCACAACTAGGATCCCTCTCTATCATCCATCCCATGCTCATCATAAGCTAGATAAATGAGAGGATGCTTATTTATCAATGGTGAGTAGTACTTAGAGATGATGGGGATATCAAAGCCTCATGATGGATAGATGTGGCACCATTTTGAGCACTTCCTCAATTAGTGGGGCCACTAAGAGTGACTGATCTAGTATCCCTACCATACCATGGGATGATTAGTTAATGCATATATGATGTATTCTACCTCACAATAATTATAAGATAAATGTGGGTCAAGGATCAATAGCTCTAGATCAAGGTATACCCCATAGATAAGGTGTCATAGTAGCTTGGATTGCATTCCATAGGCAACCTCCATTTGCCTTTGATGGTGTACAAAGGCATTAGTGAGGCCAAATTAGGGAGACTAGATTAGGACCCATTAGTATTAGGAGTTCCTATAACACTAGTGGCTAAGATGGGTGGTACAATAGCAACACAAAATTTAGGGGAGGTCAAAATCCTATGGCCATCCTAGTGGTACTACTAGTGATAGATTAGTAGTATAATGTGGCATAACCACCACCACCACAATAAGATCTTGTGCAATGATGAAGGGCAATGAAGACAGAGGAGGCAGAGTTTATGGATCTAGATAAGGAGGGTGATGATGAGGAGGATGAGTACAAAAATGACTCAAAACCCAACTAGAATGAGGTAGACCTAAGTAAAATAGTTATTTTTTTGATTTCATCTCTTTACATATTTCCTTTTAGTATGATACTTAACTTATTTTATTGTTTTTATTTTCATATGATGGGATTTAATGTATATTTGCTTCTTTGTGGTTGTAGATACATTTTTATGGGATAGAGGACTATGATTAGGACACCCTAATCAACCTCTTTCATATGTGCATCAATAAAACTAGGGACCAATTATTTTTATATCTAGGATTACCTATCATTATAGGCAAGTATACAGATATTTTTTCCCCAATCAAACATGCTTCTATGACTCTAGCTAGTTTGAGGGTAGAGACTTCTAGTTTGGATTCGAGAATGACATCAATGGAATAATAGGTAAAATATATTACTAACACACTATCTATGAGAGGAGGTAGGGATTCTTTGAGGCAATAGATAGGAGGAGACATAGCTTCATATTGAGGGACTAGCAAAGCATGGCTTAGGATCCATGTGCATAACATTCTTTGATGTTAGGTCCCTCTCATAAGAAGAGGCTGATATATTAGAGACACCACTATTGTTCTTATATAATGTGGTAATTATACTATTTTTATCTTTTTCTATATTTTGAGACACATTAGCCCTCCATGTAGGTGGATTTTACTTTAGACATTGATTGTACAAACTCGTTATTATTATGACACATATATGAGAGATTTAGGTCTATTTCAATAACTCAACATAAATTATTGTGTGATTTAATTTTATGTATGTTTTTTTAGTTTATTCACTTTAGATGACTAGGCATGTAATGATATACCATGTTTCTCTTATTTTTTTTCAGAAATGTTACGAAAAATTCTTATATGTGAAAATGAGAAATAAAATGTATGCAAATGGTGTAAGATGAAGGATATACATGAAACTATAAATACACTAACAACCATTTTATAGGTTATGAATGATATATTTTATTTACATAACATATGACTTTCAAATTATATCAAAGGAATAGAGGGGGAGGACATGAATGAGATGGATAAAATGCAAACCATACATGAAAATATTGCCCAGAAAAAGAAGATGACCTAATCCTTATGAGCATAGGGGATAATTTAATTCTTTTTAAACTCATAAAACTCTAACTTTATTTTCTTCATTTAGAGATAAGTAGCGCTAAATGAGTTGATAAATGGGATAAAGTTACTCTTTTTAGCATAGACATACAAATAATCCTTTTTGAATAACTCTTTTTAGACACTTTCTAATTTGATATTTGTTTATACATTTAATTTTCACTTTTCTTTCTAACCCCTACACTTAGTCTTATCTAGCTATAAAGACACATTGACTCATCATCGAAGACTACATATAAGTGAGTAAGGGCATCTCTCCCTAATGCTAACACCATGCAACTAGTAAGATATAAGGGATCAACACCAAAATTTAGCAAAGGGTAAGAGATGTTAGATTTTAATTTTGTTTGTATAAGCTTTTGATTTTTTTTAGATGAGTGCCATCCTTTCTATTTATCACATTTTTTTTTTAAGGCCCTTTCCCCCAAATCTTGTCCCCATGTAACTAGTAAGATGAAATAGCTCATCACCAAAGACCAAATAGGTGAGAAAGGTTACATGTTCTTGATCATGCTAATGTTTTATAGTTAGAGGGAATTGTAGGAGGATATTTGGCCATGGACAAGCTTCTAAACTAGACTATAGGCTAGCATTTTCTAAGTTTTACAAGAAGGTGTAGGGAAAGAGAGGTATACTTTTATCATAATAACTAAGACAAAAACCAATGTAATGTTGATTTTGAGAAACATTTCATAGGATAATAGGTTAATCATGAAAATGAAATGAAATGATAGATGATAAGTTGCATTCAAAAAGTTTCTATCCTATGAATTGATAGTTAAATAATCATTAAACAAAATATTTGATATGCAAACACATGTAGATAATGTAAAATAAAATGCAATAAAGTCCATGTGAAATATATATGACAAAATATAAAAATGTTTAAGGTTCAAAGATTTCACAAATTCATTGAAATACTTGCCTTCCAAATTGAATGATTGATAGGCTTTATTCTAAATGTCTTTGGTCACTAAATAAGGACCTAACTAGTTAGGTCTAAACTTTTGACCCTCTCCTTTATTTTTATCGATTCAACTATCAAGCCTTAATACAATGTCTCATAATTGTATCAAATGTTCAAGAACATTTTTTTTGTACTACCAACACATACATATAACATAAGCATTTTGATTCTACACAATCATGTGCTAGTGCTCATCTAAGGTGTTTAATTATTATAATCATGAATTTATATACTCTCCATCATTGAGAAGACGTTGAAGAGAGATATGTATTTATACCTCAATGGGTAAAATGATTTATGATATAAATATAAGTAAATATCAGGTTACCCATGTGGGTATATAAACACTCATCTTATAATCCCATAACACTAGATAAGTTGTAGCTATCAATCTCTTTTATTATATTTGATAATTTGTACCAATATTGACTTTATATTAGTGGATTATGACTAGACCAACTATGGGTAATATAAAGTGGTTGTGAGATAAGATATTAAAAAAATTATTGTACACTTCACATACCTGAGGGTTCTTAAATAGAGACCCATTATTTGTAATAATGACTTGTGAGATCCTAATATAATAATTGATTTGATTTAGAATGAATTTAGTGATGACTAATTTGGTAATAGTGGTTAAAAGCATAAATTTCATTTATTTGGTGAAATAATCAATGGTTGTAATGATGAAATGATGACCATCTAAGGAAGTGGGGGAAAGGTCATCGATCAAATCTAAACCCCAAGTGGAAAAGGGCCATGAAATGACAATTGGCTATAGTGCCCTAGTGGGGATGTGGATCTCATGGGGAAAATGTTAACATTTTTCCCACTTCTTTATATATTCAATGGAATTATGTTTGAGAGTGGGCTAAAAATATACCATCTTATGGATAGTGTAGGCAATTGTGTGGCCACCAAGTGTCTGCCATAAATGCTATTATGGAAATGCAAGAGGACCTTTTTTGACTCTTCTTGGTTAATACACCTCAGTAACATGTCCTCAAAGTCCATGTGATAAATAAATTTGTCTAAAATAACATATTTAGACATAATGATATGAATATTCCTCCTTTATGATTTTTCACCCTCGAGATAAGTATGATCAATTAGATAATGGATGATGTCATTATACCAAGGAGAGGAAATAGTGATGGGTTTCTCTTTGTAAAATTTTAGTTCATTGGGAAAATTGGTATACATGAGATCACCAACCTCTAAGTAATAATATTCCAACCAATCTTCAATGATTTATCACTTAATATATTTTTGGTTGACATATGTAAGTTTCAATTCGCTCAAAAGTGTGATAAAATGCTCTACCTTTCATGAAAGGGATAGTTGAGTTAAGGATGATCATAAGGCCTAAGACTTTAATAAAAACTTATTTCCTATGTAATCATATAATGTTTCAACTTCTTGGTTGTGAACACGATGGCTAAATTCTCTTTCTCTAATTAGGTATAACATGTCTCATAGTCAATTAGAGTTCCACTGATGAAATATATGGAATGATCCTTGCCATCATCATCTTCTTGGGCCAACATGTAGGTGAGAGATATCTATGTTTACATAATGTAAATTATGATAGATCTAATAGACTTAGTTCCATGAGGGTTAGACGAGATAGAAGAAATAATTTTTACTGCTTCAAATGTATCTAGACAATCACTTCTCTAAGTTAAGACACTTTGTTTTTTATGCAGATTATTGATAGGATGAGCTACATATATAAGTTTAGGTATGAATCATTGGATGGATCCCAAATTTCCAAAGAATGACCTAATTCCTAACTCATTGGTAGGAGATCATGTCTAAGAAGGTGTAGATTTTTGTGGAGTCATGTTGATTCCACGTTGATAAATTATATAAACAAGGCTTTTTCCACTTATGACTCTAAACATATTTTTTTGGATTGATAGTAACACCATATTCGATCAGTCATGTGATAATGGTGCAAAACACTTCAAAATGGTTAATCCTTTTATTTATGTTTCCTAGAAGACTATCCATGTAAACCTCTAATAGTTTATGAATAATATCATGTAAAATATGGTAGGCTCTCTGATATGTTTCCCTGGTGTTTTTAAGGTTGAAGGGCATGACTACATAGAAAAAATCCCTCATGGTGTAGTGAAATATCTTTTGTTTTGATTTTCATCTGAGATTTTCATCTAGTTATATCTAGATAAGTCATCCATAAGAGATAACAACTCATACATAGTTGTAGCATTGACAATGATATAAATAGAAGGGTGAGGAAAATCATCTTTAGGACATGTTTTATTAATATCACTAAAATTGATGCATACCCTAATTTTTCCATTAGTTTTTAGAATAGGAATGATGTTAGACATCCACTTAAAATAATCCATGTGTTTTATACACCACACTTTTAGAAGTTTGATAACCTTTTATTTAATCATTAATGCAACCTTGGGCTTGATTGGCTTGAGTTTTTATTTCATGTGCTTTGCATCAAGTATTGTGACCAAATTATGGATAACTATCTTACGTTTGATACTTGTCATATCCACGTAGAAGAAAAAAGCTTTAAATAACTCTATGAGCAACCACTTATGGTCTTCTACTTCTTGTGATGAGAGTGAAGACCTAAGTTTTAGTATTCTAGGGTTTTGCTCAATCCCTATGTTTATATCAATAGTATCTTCAATGAGGGAGGCATTCCCTTCTTTAAATTAATCAAGAGTTAGAAAGAGGTCAAAATTTTTAGCTTCCATGTTAAATACATCAAGATATTCATCAGAAGATGAATAATCCTTAACCATGTAATAATAATCATAATAATCACATCCAAGGGTAGGTGTATGATGAGGAGTGAGATAAAAACCTCTTTTGTGATGGAAATATGGGAGGTAATCTTAATAATGTAATAACTCTAGAATGGATTCATCATTTTTATCTAGGTCAAGGATTAATGGACTAGTATTATTCCTAATACAAGAAAGGGTTTGGTTATTAGACACTATTTGAACGATAATCTCTATCCTAATAGACATTATACAATTTGATTCTAATATCATAAGATGAGTATTAATGTGTGAGGAGAAAGCAACCATAGAGTTAGTGAGTTTATTACTTTCCCTAAGGATAAATTCTATGGAGATAAAGTTAAATTCCTTGGCAAATTCATACATAGTAGTATTAGAAAATTGGAGGTACTCAGGTTTTGTTTGATACACATTTGAGACTTGCTTGGTTATTAACTTTGACTTTCCTTAGATATTGAGGTTTTGAACTCCTAATCCTCTGGTGATGAGAATTTTGAATAAAAATCTCCATACTTAGCCCCATTGTTTGTACACTCAATGTCCAATTTAAATTTAAAGGGAAGGATCCATCCTTTTTGGGAGATCAAGATGACTCCTACCCCCATACCAAGATGGAATTTCATCCCATAATAGTGAAATGGCCATTTATCATGTGTGGAATGAGATCCATTATCATAGTTAATGAGGATTTCTTGATCTTCTAAAATCTTGACCATGCCAATGTTTAGTATAATAGATAACCCATCTTGGGTTTCTTGGTCTTGAGATGTATAAATATTATAAGTTCCTACCCCTCATGGGTCAAAAATAAGAACAAGTAGTGTATTTGTTTCAAGGATATTTATGATCTCAGTTATAGACATATTTTAGATGACTGGTACTATTGTAGGATCATTACCATTTTCCTTTTTTTTTTTTATCTTAACCTCTTTTTCTTTGAGTTTGTCTTTCAAAATTAGTTTGGGAATTTCTACCCCTTTTTTAAAACAATGAATTTAGGCTTATGGGTATCTTTGAATTCAACTAGATGTGGAAGTTTCACCACACCATTGGTGGGCAAATGATAATCAATATGTAATCCTAGTTGCTTTTTCATGGTTACTTGGAGGACATCAAAGGGTTTGGGGTCTCCCAGTTAAAAATCATTCCCTATATGGAGTAACCTAATATATTGAAAAAGAGTAGAAGGGATCATCTTAATATTATGAATCTAGTGTTTACCTAAGATCATGTTTTTCTTAGTGTTTGTATCAATTACATAAAATTCTATCAACATGATATTGGGCCTTAGAGTAACTAGAATCATTATGGTTTGGATTGAAGTGGACTTGAGGATATCATAGCTTTGAATATTAATATAGGTAGTCAATTAATTAGATTACCCATAAACAAGCTTTCAAAAGAGTGAAAAGGGGACTATGTTCACAACTACCCTATTGTTAACCATTACTCCATACAATTTTTATAAGTCTAAACTTGTAGAAACAAGGTTAGATCTCCCCTCCTAACCATATCATAATCAAGATGGAGATTCTTGAGGTCAAAAAATATCTAGCATCTCTTAAAACCTATCCTAGAGGAAACATGTCAATATTAATGTGATTTACTTGGGTCTGAGGTAGAGGAGTCATACTAACTAAGTGACCCAATCCTAGGGCATAAAGAAATTATAAATGGTGGGATAGATAATTCTTGTCTAAATTGTAGTTCCCATAGGCTTTGGGACTATATCATAATCTAAGATGTTAGAATTGTGGGGAATTTTGGGCTGATATTCTTGTGTGTGAGTGATGATATTTTCATCTTCTTTAGTTTCTAACTCCACCACTCTTATCTTTATTCCCTTCCATTAAACTCCCAACTGGGGATCTATATCAAGGTTAGCAGTACCTGAGGTAGAATCTTTGACATAATGAGTACATGTTGATATGGGTTAGTTGTGTTGCATTGGTTGGTTTAATGAGTTACCTTGTGGGCGGTTATGGGTAACTTGCATATGAGGGTTTGATAAGGGTTTTGATAGGTTTGGAGGTTTTGGTTTTGATGGGTTATAGTAACATTTAATTAGTCTTGAGGATTTGCATTTGAATTCCCTAGGAACTATGTACATGTGAATAACATATGATAAACTATGCACTTGAATCCCTGAGGTTAGGCTAAGGTAACCAACTTAATTTATGGGCCATGGATTGGGTTGATTATTAGGTAGGATGGGATTTAGAATGGGTGGTGGTAATGGTTTCTCATTATGGATCTAAAAGGTTTTAGTAGCATCACAATGCTTGTTAATAGTGTTGAGATACATAGAAATCAAGCTCTAAGGCCTTCATTTTCCAAGATCACAAGAAGGTAAAGCTCTTTTTTGATGTTAGGACTAGGAAAATGGTGGAGATCGATTTGAATGACTCATGTTAAAATATTTAATCTATCAAGATTGTTAAGCGCAATTAATGTCATCCACAAATGTGAATGATATGAGATGAGGCTAGACCTGAGGAGAAGAAAGAGGGGAATAAATCTGAGACTATGGACAAGGGTAAATTTTTGTGGCCCATATAGAAATAAATTTGGGGTTTTTTGGATGAATTTATAATTGTGTATTTTTAAAGTCTAAAAAAATTTAACAGATGATGTTTAGGCATGTAGGTGAATGGACATGTAAAATGTAACTCATCATAAAAGGTATGCTGATGTGTGACTATATGAAAACTGATAGACGGATGGTAGTTATGTTGATATACTTTGGAAATTTAGTCATTGAATGATTATATATTATATATAATGGTGAATAAGCTCGTATTGAATTTCAATGGAGTGAAAAATTATATTTATATGAATGGAATTTATTTTAAACAATAGGTGAGCTGACCTAAAAACTAATTTATGCCTAGATAATTTAGGTGAATCCACATTGTTCACCACCCAATAAAAAAGCCAAATGGAAATTTATAAAACCAAAATATTTATGAATTAATGAAGAAAATCTACTAAATTTTACCCTGTTATGGATGAGGAATTTTAATTGGGTAAACTCTATGTTGGGAACAGACAACTATAGGTGTATTTTGGATGTGTTCTTATTCATCCAAAGTGGTCAAATAGTCAAAAATAATATCAAAAATTAGGGTGGAATGGAAAGCCTCATGTCTTAGTTCGGTATTGATGTTAGTTTGAATATACATACCTAAATTTTGTGTTCTAAATCTAAAGAATAAACCCTGGTAGACAAGACCTAGTGTCTCAGGAAGGGTCATCCAAATGAGGTTAAGCAACATCCAAGTTAGAAGCATATGAGATTGTTTAGATTCATTATTGTGTAAGCTTTTTAGGATGTTGAAGCAAGGATTTGTGTGAGATGCTTTCATGAATAGGCAAGGCTTATATGAAATTTGGATACTTTCATGAGTTATTAAAACTTATAGTGTGATGTGGATGCTTACATGTATTGGTATGAGTTCTTAACACTATATTTTTTAGGTTTTGTTGTTTTTGGCTTGTTTTTTAGTTTTCTTGAGTTTGTGGAAGTAAAATGCTTGATTGATAAAATTAAAATGTTGAAATCAAAAAAATGACAAGACTAAAAGTAAATAAAATAAAATATTCTTTTTATCATTTTCAAATAACTCACAATGCATGCAAAGGAGAGAGGAAGAAACCTATACTATTATGCAAAATGTTGATTTTTCCTAACTTTATCTAGATTAAATCTAGGCGGTGATGTTTTTATATATATTTTAATTTAATTTATATGGAATGGATTAGGCATAAAAGTTACATATTATAAATGTGTAATCAATGCAAAATTAAATCCAATCTAAAACATCAATATCATAGCACCATTTTTTTTAACTTTCTTTGTCTACAAACAAGCTGAGGTAGCCTTTCAAATTTCCTATTTTATTGTAAATAATATTTTTTAATGATTTTCCAAAATAGAAAAAAGAACTACAAGTTCTAATTTTTATATTTTAAAGAGGGAATAACAACACTTTATACTCATCAAAACAAACAAAATCATAAATATACTTTCTCTATTTGTGCACCTAATATTGTGTAGGGGCTTGTGGTTGACTAGTTGGTTATCTTGAAAGTAAGGAAACTTCTTTTGACTTCAAAAATGAAATGATATGTTAGATATAAATGCTTTTAAATTTTACTAAGATATTCCTATGAATGATTCAATAAGTGGTTTTATAATGGAGAGAAAATAAATCTATTGGAATAGAATCACAATCAAAACTAACTACTTTTTATTTTTGGTAGCAAAGACAATGAAAATAAATAAACTTATTTCCATATCAAAATCACTCTTTTATGAATAATTAAAATAATATAATGTAAAAATAACTCCACTAATCTATTCTAATAAATAAATAATATTGAAATCAAAAGAGACTATAACTTGACCAAGGCATAGATTAGCTAGAAAGCATGTAGTATGTTGATGAAAGAATCCTTAGTATGCTAGCTACTTTTTATCTTTTTGTGAATTTTAGGAAATCTCTAAAAGGAAGATGACCAAGCTCTAAAAAAATTGGGGAAGGAGAAGAAACACAACCACAAATGGAGAGCAACTAAACTAAGGCTGACCAATGATGTAATTTTGCGAAGACTGAGTTTCTAGACCAATAACACTTCTTCACTTGTGGTAATATAGTCAACATGAAAACTATAGAGGTTAGACCTTTAGGTAATTTTAGCTAGACTATGGATGAAAAATCTTCACAATAACTTCTAATAGTAATTTTTAGATCTAATATTAGGCCAGAAATGGCCTTTCTATAGAAAGAGTTGGGAGATTACATGAATGAGTTTAACTAAGACTAATTGGGAGTTAAACTTGGGAGGAACTCAAAATGATTGAGAATAAAAGAGGGAATGAGTTGGGATTGATTAAATGTGAAATTAAGATGTAAAAAATAATAAAAAAGACAAAAATCATGCAAAATATGTCAAATAATGATTTTTGGGAGTTAATTTTGGAAGACAAATAAAGGGGATAGAACCGTCACTTTATGTAGGGATGGTTTTGAAATTGCTGCCTTGGGTGACATAACCACTACTTAAATTTACACAATTTACCCTATTAATATGAAACCACCTTTATTATGAAACTATCATGGTGGTTTTGTAATCTGAGAGGTGATTCTATAAAGGAGGGCAATAGTTTTATCACATAAAGCAATGGTTTAATCCTACTTGGGAAGTTTTTAATACTAGTTGATAGGGGTTGTATAATTTAAATTAGGGAACTGAAAGGGTTAAAGAGATGAGTAGGGAATTATGAGAATAAGGAGTTAGAGAGTTCATCATGGAGCACAAACTAAGAGGTCATTACATCATCATTAGATTTGTATCAAAAATGTTGCACCATGTAAAATTTGGGTCTATACATATTACCCTCTTAGCAGGATGCTTTGTCATGATTTATCAAGGTGTAGTCCTAAGTAAAATCATGTGGAAAGAAAACAAGAGGTTAGGGATCCTTACCTTACTTATCTAAGTGGTGGAATGAAGCTAGTGAGGACTTCATGCTACCTGTAAGAAGAAATCAAGAATCAAGTGAAACATAATGAAAAAGTGGAAAGAAAACTATGAAATAAAACTATGGACAAGAGTGTGTACCATATGCATGGGGAAAACCATACTTCTTGAATTTATCGAGGGATTGAATCTAGTGCCAAGTCATTGTATACCTGTAAAAATGCAAAATGTACTACAAGAGAACTAGAAAATTTGTTAGCTATTTAGTTTTTTTAAAATATAAACCACAAGAATATAGTATGTAACATGAATAATGTAAACATGCCTAATTTATAAATTTTTTGAGTTAAAATGCTAGTTTAGGGGTCAATATATTTGAAACGTTCTAAAAAGCTAACTCATTTATGCAATTAGTTATTTGTGATTTTAGAGCCTTAGATTGCCTATGACCATTTCAAGTAAGAAAGAATTCAATGGAAAGAGGAGTATAATGGGATGGTGAATCTACCAATGGGAGAAGTTGCTGGACAAGATAAGGTAGTTTTTTTTTTTACTTTTCTATTTTTCCCCAAATTTGAAATTTTACTTAAAACTTAGCCAAAATTTGATGGAATTTAGAATTTTTAGTTATGAAATGATTGTTAGGGGGTAAATTAGGAATATGTAGAGTTTGTTGAATGTACATGAATTTTATGGGGGTTTTAATGGTTTAAGAGGGCACGCAAATGATAGATGGGACCGTCACCTAGGGAAAAAATTGCCAGTCTTTGAAAACTAACAATTGCACAACTATCGTGATGATTATGCAACCACTATGCTTTGTAGAATAGGTAGTTTCATAACCACCACTAAGAGGTAGTTACATAATCACCTAGGGTGGTTACTTAATCACCTATGATGGTTATGTAACCTCCTATGGTAGTTTCATAACCACCACCTAAAAAATGGGGTGGTTTTGCCCCTTTGAAATAAGGGAAAAGATAGGGAAATGAGAGATTTTGAAAGGTAGATTTGGCCCCTTGAGCTGAATTAGGGATTATTTTTATGTTTCAAGGGGAGTAAATACATTTGATTAGACTGTGGAAGTATGATTTGATTCCATATTAATGGCACTCTTGACAACATACCAGTTGGATATTCTTGATTGTGTTAGGATTTTACAAATAACACATGCAGAGATCATCCTAGCTTCTATTAGACTACTATGTGACATTATGACCTATTGGGACCTTGATCAAAGCACATTTGTATTCACTCAGGCCCCATGGGAGTGGATGATCACCCTTGTTGACTATTATTACATTATAGGCCTTCTAATGATAGGTCAGATAGTTTCTATTTGACTTATCGATAGTAACTGTGAAGCCCATAATTGGGCTAAGAATTTCAAATATGTCGACACACCTAATGTGGATGCAAAGTGCAGTTTGAGGCTTTCTTAGGTGGGGGAATTAATGATCCCTAACCTATAAAAGGCTATTATTTACATCCTTTTCTCCCAACTAATGGGAGATAAGGGCACTGATAGGTTATTGTTTAACTAGTCACTGATTGTACTACATATTGAGGATAGGGTTACATTACTCTTAGATCCATGAGTTATTAGTTTGGACTTACAAGTATATTTACCATGTGGCCCATCTAGGGGCCCTCTCAATCAACCACATAATAGTTATCATGGGCTTGATTTATAAGTTGTTTATCCCTTATTAGAGGGGAGTACTAATTGGATTTCCTAGTGACATTAGAGTTAGTAGATGGAAAAATGTATTACCCTTCCATGGTTTTACCTAAATAGTGGGGAATTTGATAGTGACCAACCTAATTACCTTACCATACTAGGACATGGTTGGGTAATGGGATAATAAGGATGCCTATCTTATATCAACCATTAGGGACACTCAAGTTTAAGGTTAACTTTCACATGTTGAGGTACAACCTATAGATAGGGTACCCCAGTACTTTGGCATGACCTATACAGGCAACCTTCCCATACTTAGGGTTTTTTAAAAGGGTATATGAGAGGTAGAATTATTAAGACTGAGATGATTATCATGGCATTCACTTGTGAGAGGGGTGACCATCACCTAACTAGCTCAATTAGGACTATTACAGGGACCTCCCCTAAATCTTGTTGTAGGGAGAGCAGGAAAAAGAGCATTTAAGCAACATCAAATGGGCCTACCACCACCACCAACATAGTAATATAATCCTATCAATTAGGAACTTGCATGGCAATAACACCTAAGAGAAGGAGATGTTATGGATTTAATGTATGTCAAGTTGGAGGAGGACCTAGACATAGATGAGGAAGAGGATAAAGAGGGTGATTCAGACCCTGAGTAGCATGAGGGAAACACAGGTATAATGTTGGTTTAAATATTTGTGAATACAACTTGTAATTCGGTTATTTTAATTACTTATTTTATTTTATGCATATTATATTTTTATATTGGCTAGATTTGATGTTGATTTTTATACTTTGTGATCATAATTATTGTGGGTGGTAGGAGCAGATAATAAGGGACAACCTAATCAATCTTTTCTATTTGAGTACTGGTCAAAATAGAGACCAAATTTTGATCAATACTAGAATCCCTAAAAGGATTGGTCATTACACATATGTCTTCACTTTAGTGTACCATGCTTCTATAATGGTGACAGTGTTGAGGATGGATACCATCACCCTATTAGCTAGAGCAAGGAGGGAAGAGGCCCTAGTAGACATTATGGTGGGTGGAGGAGGATGTAGAGCATCTAGTCATAAGATATGGAGGATAACTTTAGAACAAGGTTCCATTAGGGGTTAACACATTCGCCTTCAAATTAGAGAGGGTGAAGTAGCCTCTAAGGGAGGCTCTAGCAGGATATGTGACCAGAGAAAGAGTCCTTGACATTCTTATGCATTGGGACCCTCACATTAGAGGAGGATAGGATCCTAATATATTTTATAGATGATTTTACTATTTCATTGTATACATGGATTCTTTTTGAGATGTCATGAAGAACATCATCCCTCCATAAAGGAGCTTGTATTAGATATACTTTTTGTATAGATTTGATAGTTATTTTGATATATATAGAGATGTTTTGGCTTACCTCTCCATTATTTTTTATTCATGTGATGTGACTTTAATTTTCATACTTTGATTTTTATCTCATGCACTCTAGATGACTAGGCATGCGATGATGCATATGTATATATATCTCTTTATTTTTGATATGTTGATATGGGAAATGCTTATGTATATGAGGGAGAAAAATATAAGTAAATTATGTAATGTGGTAAATGCATATATGAAACTTGTAAATGTGTTATATTTTGTTTTTCAAGTAAATACCTAATCATTTTGTTTACACAACATTTGAATTTCAATTTATATCAAGGAATAAAAAGGGAAATATGTAAGTGTGAGGGGATAAAGAGTGAAATACATAGATCAAAAGTTCATAGGAAAAATGAAGATGACCTAATCCTTATGAGCAAAAGGGAAAACTTACTTCTTCCTAGACTTATTAAACACTAACTTTATTAGCTTTATATAGATATAACTAGTCCTAATAGAACTAATAAATGGGAAAAAATTATCATCTTTAAACATAGGCATGCAGGCAATATTTTTGAGGAAATTTATTTTTGGGCACTCTTTGATTTGATATTGCTTCTAAATTTGACTTATTTTTATTTTTATGGCCCCTTACACTTAGTCTCATGTGACTAAGAAGACACATGGGCTCATCACCAAAGGCTATATGTAGGCGAGTAATGGAATCTCCCCCAATGTTAATTCCACACAACTAGTAATATGAGTAGGCTCAACATCGAATATTAAAAAAAGGGTGAGAGATGTGGAATTTGACATTTTTATATGCATAAGCGTTCAATTTTTACATGAGTGTCAACTTTTCTATCTGTAAGGCCTTTACCCCCATATCTTGGCCCCATGTAACTAGTAAGATGCAAGGGCTCATCACTGAGGACCAAGATATGTGAGTAAAGATACCTATTTTTATGCATTTCAGTGTTCTATTTTTAGAAGGTTCCATAAGGGGAGACTCTATCATGGACAAGTCTTTAGACTATATTATAGGCTCGCATTTTTATAAGTTATGTAAGAATATGTAAGGAAAAGAGATAGACTCTACTTGGGAGAACTAAGATAAGAACCAATGTGATGATGATTTTGAGAATATTTTCTATATGGTGATAGGGTAATGTGAAAATGGGATGATGTGATATGACACATTTTAAAATTTTATACATTGTTTGAAATAACAACCAAATAATCACCAAACAACGCATCTGATATATAGGTTAGCATGCAACCTATGGAAATGTAATTCAAATGAGAATGGAACGATATGAAATTTATCATATATAGAATAATTTTAGGTTTAAGGAGTTTATAGACTCACCAAAATCCTTGAGTTATATAGTTCACAACTGATAAGATCCATTTTTTTTAAAAAAATTGTCACTAGATAGGGGCCTTACTAGTTCAGCCTTCTCCTTTATTTTTGTTGATATAACTATCAATCCTAAGGATAATGTCTTATACATGAATTGGGAACTCATGGATGTTTTTTATATTTTCTATTCATATGATTACTATAATAAATGTGATTACTTGTGGATGTAATATTATGTTCATCTAAACTTTCTAATTCAATGAGCTAAACGTCTCTATACTCTTCATGATCTAGAGTACCTTGGAGGGAAATATGAAGGTTGAGTACTTATACTTATAAAGGTAGAATGGATTCATATCCAAACACAAGTTAGTATGGGTTTACCCCCATGGGTGTCTTAATAGTTTTTCTATAAGTTCATAGTGCTAGAATGATTTGTAGATGCCAACCTCATTTAGAATATATAACAATTTTAAATAAAATTGACTTCATGGTATTGTTATTAGCTTCAACTTGATCATTGGCTTATCAAATTTATTACACATCTCATGAACTTCAATACTTTTGAAAGGGGACCCATCGCTAGTAATGATGACTTATTATACCCCAAACTAGTAGATATTTGATACAAGATAAAATTTATGATGATTGATACTTTGATAGTTGTTAATGGAATTATTTCTACCCACTTGGTGGAATTTTTATTTGTTGTGATAATAAAGTGATTAACATATGAATAATCAAGATAGATATTACCCACCAAATCCAATCCCTAAGTGGAAAAGGGCTATAAAGTAACAATGGGTTACAATGCCCTAGTGATAATATGTATCTCCTGAGAAAAATGATGACATTTCTTACAGTTACGTACATATTCAACAACATCATGGTCTAGAGTGGGCTATAAGTATATCATTCTATGTATTTTTTGATTAGTTTCATGGCTACTAAAGTATCCACCACAAATTCCAGTCAGAGTGAAAAAAGACTTTCTCTAACTCTTCTTGGTCAACACATCATAGTAGCATGCCATTAAAGGCCTTGAAACAAAGGATCATATCTATATTAATGTACTTGGATGTGATAACATGAAGACAAATATTCTACTATGATTTTGTGTCTTTGGGGTAAGTGGGATTGATCAAGTAATTGATGATATATATGTACTAGGGAGAGGAGCTAATAGCAGGGATTTATACATAGTAAATCAACTCATTGGGAAAAGAAGCATCAATGAGGTCATTAACATCTAAGGGAGAATTATCCAATAAATTAGAAATGAATTTTACCTTAAATGAATGTTGGTTGATGTAAGTTAAATCAAAATTTCTTAGGAGTATAATGAAGTGTCTAGACTTTCGAGAGAGATCTGACTAGGTTAGAAAAATTCATATGGCTTGATATCTCATGATAACTCTTATCTCTTGATTAATTATATAGTGTCATAATATTTTGGTCATGATCATTATTTTTAAACATTTCTCTTATTCTTGAGTGTGTCATATCTCATAATCAATGAGGGTTCAACTAATGAAGTAAATGGTGTGTTCCTTTCCAACGTCATCTTCCTAAACTAACATGTAGACGAGGGACACCTTAGTTACTCTAATATAAATTATCAAGGGATTTTTTATCTTAGGTTCCATAAGCATAAGGTGATACATAAGGATGAATTTTATTGATTTAAATAACTCTTAAAAATTATTTGTCTATATCAAGCTGCTCATCTTTTTGAGGAGGTTGTTGATGGGATAAATAACATAGGCAATATCAAGAATGAACCATCGAATAGATCCCAAATTGCCTAAGAATGTTTTGATACCTAATTCATCTATGGGAGGGAACATTTATAAGATTTATTAAATTTTAGTAGGGTCAATATCGATCCCATGCTAGGAGATGATATACTTAGGAGTTTTCCATCGATGACACTAAACACACATTTATCCAAATTAAGAGTAATGTTATATTTGATCAAGTGTGTTAATATGGTGCACAACACCTGTAAATGGTCTAAAATTCATCTCAATTTTCCTATAAAATCATCTACATAGTCCTCCACTATCTTATAAGTAAGATCATCGGATATGTGGGTCATGGCACTTTGATATATTTCCCCTACATTTTTGAGACTGAAGGGCATTATGAAATAGAAAAAGGTCCCCCATGGTGTAATAAAGGAGGTTTTGCTCTAATCTTCATCAAAAATATAGGTTTGGTTGTACCCTAATAAACCATCCATAATTGATATCAATTCATAACCTACAATAGGTCAATAATGATATCAATGGATAGGAGGGGGAAGGCATCTTTTGGACATGCTTTGTTAATATCTTGAAAATCTATAAACATTATGATTTTACCATTTTCTTGATAAAAAAGACAATGTTGGACATCCATTTAGACTATTCCACTGGTTTAATAAATCTAACTTTTAAATTTTTTATGAATTCATCTTTTACCATCAACACTACCTTAGGTTTGATAGGCCTGAGCTTTTATTTAATTAATTTTACATTAGGCATCGTAACCAAGTTATGGATGAACACATTGGATTTAATGCTTACCATGTCCATGTAGGAAAAAAAGAAAGCTTTTGAGAGTTCTATGAGGAGTTGTTTATGGCCTTCCACCTTTCTTTTAGAGAGTGAAGACCCCATCTTTATAAGTTTAGGACTCTATTTCATCCCATTGTTAATGTTAATGGTTTCTTAGATGAGGGAGGCATTACCCTCTTTAAACATGTTGAGTGCTGAGGGAAGATTAAGATATTCACCCTTAATATTTAATACATCATGTTCATCATTAGAGGATAGGTAATCCTTAACATGATATTAGGAATCATAATATTTAGTTTCAAGGGCTGATGTGTGATATTAGGTAAGTGAGAAGACCCTCTTATGATGGAATGATAGGAGGTCATCATAAGATCATAGGAACTCAAGAATGGATTCATCATTATTATCCAAAAAAATTACAAAGGGATTATTTTCTCTTATAATTGTTAGGTTGTGGAGCTAAAAGCTTCACTGATATAGACATGGAGGAGGTTGCTGAGTTGCAGAGAAATTGACATTGGTCTGATCAGTCGACGTTAGTCATATACAGTGAGAAGAGCAACCAACATCGGTCAGAGATCAGCTGGTGTTGGTCACCTCTAGGTAGATAGGGACCGGTGTCAGTCACCTGTGCAGTTCCAAACTGTGAGTTCCACAGACAGTTCATTAATGAACTGGTTGTTTGCATGAAGAAGGCTAATTTTAGTCTTGAGCTGTGGATCTAATTATTGTAATTAGGTGTCTAATTATTGTTTGCATGAGATCTATATAATAGACTCATGGGTTGTATTGTAATTTGTGCTAGAGAGTAAGAGAGAAAATATTAGCTCCTTCTGTGTGTGAAGAGAGCATGGTGTGTTCCTCCTAGTGCCACAGTGCCAAGTGTGGGTGCTGGTTTGGAGAATCAGAAGGATTCTTCATGTATGTAGGATCTTGGTTAGTAGGTGTGCAAGGCCATGTTTGGAGATCTACATGGTAAGTAAGATCATTAATCTGTAGGTGTATGTGTGTGTGAGGTCTAGGTTTACAGGTGTGTAGAACCAAGTTGATCTATAGGTGGTAGCAGAATCAAGGTGATAACAACACAACAGGGAGCAAGATCAGGTGGGATCTACTTGGAGTACGGTGTGTACTCGGTTGGAGAGCAAAGAGGAAGGCAAGGTAGTTCCTTCCAAAGTAAGATCATTTGAGTTACAGGTTGTTTCAAGTTCATGGGATATCTACTTGGAGTATGTTGAGTACTTGGAGTGCATGGAGCACTTGTGGAGTGCATGGAGCACTTGTGTACTGGCAGTATTATTGCTGACTGGTTGACTAGCGGTGTTGTTACTAGCTGGTGGAGGTGAACACCAACTCTGTGTTTGAGTTGTGTGTTGGGACCCTAAGAGAGAGAGCTTTGAGGAAAGAATTACTGTACACTTGAGTTGTGGGAAGCTTCTGAGAGGTGTGAAGAAGAAGTGGCATCTTCTTTATTGTATTCTTTTCTGGATGAGTATTAATACAATTGGGTATTGTCTCTCATATTTTGTGTTGTTTTTGAATTCTAGTTACTTGTGCATTCTGGTTTAATTTTGCATATTAAGTTTCTTGTACATGGTAATCAATGGTGCTTCTATGGGTTCCTAACAGTTGGTATCAGAGCTAAGGTTGCAGGAAGCAGGTTTTGTGTTTGATTACGGGCACTCTCAAGGGTTTCTGATTGAGTGGGAGTATAGCAATGATAGAAGAAAGTAAGCTACGAATGGAGAAACTGAATAGCATGAATGGTCAATTACGGTGTCATGGAAAGAAAGAGCAGGTAAATAAAGAGTGTTGGTTGGTAGCATATTAGCATGAAGAAGCAAATGTTGCAGGTGTTGTTGCATAGGATGCTCTGGATAAAGTTGAATCTTGGTTAATAGATTTTGTTGCCTCTTTCCATGTAGCTCCAAGTAGAGGGGTTGGTGAGCCTTGTCAGATTATTGGCAAAGGGGAAGTGAAGCTGAAATTGTAGGTGGCCAACACATGGGTGTTGATGGATGTCATGCAGGTCCCAATTCTGAAGATGCAGCTAATTTCTTTAGGAAAGTTGGGTGATGAGAGATGCACAAGAACTCTCACAGTGGATACACTTGAATTAGCGTGTGGTAAGAAAGCAGGTACTCTTTATCTACTTACTTGTATTACTGATTCTTCTTTTATTGTGAAGACATGGCTTTGTAGGCTTGGTCACATCAGCAAGAAGGAGATGCATGTTCTTAAGTGAAAGACTGATGTATTTGATAAACTTAAGAACTAGAAAGCCTTGGTGTTCTTGGAGGAGATGATAGATAGAGACCAATGGATGGGGCTGAATACTTCTGAGCAGGGCGGTTTGGATAGGGTTTTGATCCATGGAGAGCTCACAGGTAAAAAGTCATCACTCACAGGCATACACAGGTATCGGTGTCAGTCAAGGGTAACCGATGTCAAACATACAGGTACTGACATCGGTCATGTGTAGACCAGAGAAGTCAGTGGTGTCGGGTAGGAGGAGACTGACATCGACGACCTGGACAGTCACATGGAACCAACATCAGTCGGATGCAGACTGTGTAGTGACTGAGGTCAGTCACTGAGATAGATTTTGGGTGAACAGCAAGCTGTCAAGGAGTCTCAAACACCCATATGGAGGACTGAAAGTGGTAAGTAAGCCTCAAATTTGTTGTTCCTCTTCTTTATACTCATTGCTTACTATAGAGTAGGAAGGATCCAGGAAACAGTGGGAGCATGGCATGAATAGGATGCAGGACCAAATGGGAGATTTGGTAGGGTTTCCAGCCGAAAGAAAGCACTAAAAGATGAATGGATACCTTAGTTAAAGAATAGAGAGAATGGACATGTGAGATGGAAGGCCAGGTCATATGGTCTTGAGGATGCTGCAGGACAGGGGTACAGGGTTTGACAGGTGGATGACAAAGCAGGTCTTTAGTCAATGTCATTGTAACCATTGTGTTTGTCTTACCAGGTGGATGATGGTCACGACATTATCCTGTTACTATATGTGGATGGTATGCTAGCTAGCAGGTTTGTACATATAGGGTTTTGCTAAGATAAGGGTAAGGTTAGTTTAGTGGCATGTCATGAGGAATTTGGAGTAGTGAAATTCTTTGGCATGAGAGACATGGAAGATCGCAGGTTGATTTTGTCTCTAGTGGGAGCTGATGTGAATTAGGTGTTAGTGAGGTTCAATACATAAGATGCAGAACTGGAGCACACCAAGGGCTGGACAGTTCAGTGTCCAAAATCACGTGAGGTCTGGTATAGACCTGAGTTTTCCCTAGCAGTGGGAGCTGTCAGAGAGTTAAGAGCCAATTCAGGGAAGTGGGTTCTTAAGTATTTGAGAGGGACCAGTAGTAGGTATACATGCTATGCAGGGTCAAGACTTCACGACATGGGTTTGTAGGTTCGGATGTGGCAGGTCACTCGGATGACAGGAGGTGCACCACAGGTTGTGTGGTGGGTGGTCTTCAAGGTTGAGCTTGAAGAGGGATACAAGCTAGGAAATAGATTAGATAGGGTACAGGTATAGGTACAGGTATAATGCAACTATTTCTATAAGTGGGAGCTTGTTAGGTTTTGGAGCTAAAAGCTTCACTGATGCAGACATGGAGGAGGTTGCTGAGTTGCAGAGAAATTGACGTTGGTCTGATCAATCGACATCGATCATATACAGTGAGAAGAGCAACCAACATCGGTCAAAGATCAGCCAGCATTGGTCACCTCCAGGCAGATAGGGACCAATGTCGGCCGCCTGTGGTTCCAAACTGTGAGTTCCATGAACAGTTCATTAATGAACCGGTTGTTTGCATGAAGAAGGCTAATTTTAGTCTTGAGCTATAGATCTAATTATTGTAATTAGGTGTCTAATTATTGTTTGCATGAGATATATATAATAGACTCATGGGCTATATTGGAATTTGTGCTAGAGAGTAAGAGAGAAAATATTATCTCCTTCTGTGTGTGAAGAGAGCATGGTGTGTTCCTCCTAGTGCCATAGTGCCAAGTGTGGGTGCTGGTTTGGAGAATCAAAAGGATTCTTCATGTATGTAGGATCTTGGTCAGCAGGTGTGCAAGGCCACGTTTGGAGATCTACATGGTAAGTAAGATCACTGATCTACAGGTGTATGTGTGTGTGAGGTCTAGGTTTGTAGGTGTGTAGAACCAGGTTGATCTGTAGGTGGCAGAAGAATCAAGGTGATAGCAACACAATAGGGAGCAAGATTAGGTGGGATCTACTTGGAGTACGGTGTGTACTTGGTTGGAGAGCAAAGAGGAAGGCAAGGTAGTTCCTTCCAAAGTAAGATCATTTGAGTCGTAGGTTGTTGTAAGTTCATGGGAGATCTAATTGGAGTACGTTGAGTACTTAGAGTGCATGGAGCACTTGTGGAGTGCGTGGAGCACTTGGGTATTGGCAGTATTGTTGCTGACTGGTTAACTAGCGGTGTTGTTACTAGCTGGTGGAGGTGAACACCAAATCTATGTTTGAGTTGTGTGTTGGGATCATAAGAGAGAGAGCTTTGAGGAAAGAATTACTGTACACTTGATGTGTGGGAAGCCTTTGAGAGGTGTGAAGAAGAAGTGGCATCTTCTTTATTGTATTCTTTTCTGGATGAGTATTAATACAATTGGGTATTGTCTCTCATATTCTGTGTTGTTTCTGAATTCTAGTTACTTGTGCATTCTGGTTTAATTTCACATATTAAGTTGCTTGTACATGGTAATCAATGGTGCTTCCATGGGTTCCTAAAAATAATTTGGGTGATGGTTTGGTCATTAGGAGTTTTATGCATAATAGGCTCCATCTTAATTGAAACTAAAAAATTACACTCTAGTATTGTTGAATAAGGGTCAAAGCATGAAGACAAGGCATCCATGAAGTTAATAAGTTGGTTATTTTCCATATAAACTAATTCTATATAAATGAAGTTAAATTGTTTAACAATATCATGTAAAATATTCTTGAACAGTTGAAAGTATTTAGCCTTGGTCTAATAGACCTTAAAAACTTGGTTCACAACTAATTGTGAATCACCTTGGATCATTAAGTTTTGAATGCCTAGGAATTTTTCAATGATAATGATAAATAATATGGCTTCATAATCATCCCCATCATTCATACAATCAAATTTTATCTTGAATCCAAAATGTGTGACTCATCTTTGAGGAGAAATGATAATGATTCATGCCCTAGCACCTAGGTGTCACTTGGCCCCATCATAACAAAGGACCCATTGATCATGTGTAGAAGGGGGATAGTCATTTGATGAAGTTGATTGGTCTTATGATATGTTAACCATATGGATATCAAAAATATAAGATAATCCCTCTTTGGGTCTCTAATCTCGAGGCTCATGAAAATAATGAGTTCACCCCCTTCATAGCATGAATAAAAAGGCTCTCAAAGGTATGAATGGATTAACATTTGGGAACTCAAATCGTTATTTTCTAAGATCTGGTTTGAGGTAGGTAAGTAACTTAGGAAAGTATAATGGTTACTTAATGTCCCTTTTCCATGGGTTAATAAGTACATCAACATAGTTAGGATCTTACTTTAGCATGGGGAGTATGCTGACATAATTAGGGTCTTGTTCTAGCACAGGAAGTGTGTAAACATAGTTATGAAGCTTGAAGTATTGTTTATATGACATGGGTAATAATGTTTGTCCTATTTTTATATGTGGGAAAACCTACAAAAAATTAGTGACTTTCCAAGATCTTCTTTCTTTGCAGAGGGGAGGGAACATCCCCATTTAAGGATTAGTGGGTAAATATTAGTTATGATGTTGATTTCTATCATACCTACCTTTTGTATGGATCCTTTCCTTAAGAATTATCATGGTTAGGATAGAAGGGATGGTCTAGTTTCTTAATGGAGGACTTGGAGCATGATGAGAAGCATAGTTAGGTGTAGGCTAAAGTATAACGACTAACATCTCAGGAGAGAGTGGACTCAATGGATTAGGGACTATAGAAAAATAGTATGGCTTGTCATAATAGATCTAATAGTATACTTTTAAGAGGTTCAAAAGTGATAAGGGGGAATGAAAAGCATGGATTTCCCCTACATGGTTGAGTGTTAGATGATGATGTTGGTAATTGCTAAGATGGTTATTACTAAAGGGGACATAGTCACTGCTAGACACCTTAAACTTGTAAAGGTTTGGTAGAATAGCTAGTCCCATTATGGTTTTTATCCTTTAGTCTTATAAAAACCTTAGGTCCCCACCCCTTATGGGTCAAATGGGAGAGTGATTGAAGTTTCATTTTCTAAGATATTGATGATCTCAGTTATAGTCATGGTGGAAATTAATGGACTAGTGACTATTTCTAAATTAGTGGTAATTTTAGTCATCAATACCTCTTTCTCTTCTAACTTATCTTTTAATATAACCTAGGGTATTTCAACCCCTTCTTTAAGATAACCAATTTAAGTTATGTGTATTAAGTAATTATTGACTATTTTGACCACAAGTCAAAATAGGTCAACCCCATATAGTCCAAATTTTTTATAGGGGTATATTATGGTCCTAAAGGGTGTGTAATTATCTTATTTTATGTCATTTAATGTGTCATCATCTTGGTCATAGTCAAATTATTTCCTAAGTTATTATATGTCACTTAAAGTGCATATTAGAGTCATTTATGAAATTTGTATAGTTTTCCAATGTGTAAAAGTGTTATAAGATCTATTACAATGACCAATATGTCATATTCCTTTTTAGGAATGTCATTCCTAACCTGAAACCTATAGATTCTTAACTAAAATAAAGAATATAAGTAAAAAAAAAAAAGAGTTTTGGCAATTGTACGACCTATAGAGGAGAGTGGCACATAGGAAAATCTTGTGCAGTGACCCTTTAACTTCCTTGACTCCATTTACATGATTTATCTACTTTTTAATGCCAAAAAAATACCAAAACCATTTCTATTCTCCATCACTCCACTAGGCATACAAGATTGGTTAATATGTCTTTTGATGGTATGGCCATTTAGTGAGTTTCTAGGTCCAATGCTCTTTGTGGTGGATATTACACTTGGTCTACTTCATTTTCATGGTATGATTTTCAATATTGTTCACTTGTGATTTATGAACCATGCTTAAGAAGTTGACTCTCTATTTCTGCATATTATTTCTCACACCCTATAGGTTTTCTTCTTGTATGAGATTAATCCTATAAACCATCAAATTAAATTGATTATATAGGAGGTATACATACTCATCTCATGATTCCCACCTTTGGTTTCATGTTTTAAAGTGATTTGATGGGCCAAGAATCTTAAGTTGCAAGTTGGTCTCATATGGAGTGACAGACAAATTTTCACCATTTTCAGAGGTTTCATTTCCTTTTGGTAGTTAAATATGAGGGTTATATGTTTTTATTCATGTATTACAAGTTTCATTTCACACTGTTAATTCCAAGTTCAGTCTCAATGGTCAACATTCATGGAGTTGGAGTCAAAAAACATATCACACAGTTATTTCTTGCAAGTATCATCTATAACCATGGTGTATGAAGCTTTGACAATGGTCATGTATATGTATTTAAGAGTCTAAGAGGTGTTTATCATATTATTATATCATGATAAATTAAAATAATCTTCCCCAAGTGGCATATGATTGACTGTGATGATTAATTATTATATGTACATAGTCTTACATCAATGACGAACATCTACAAGTTTCCATGGAAGGCCAAGCACATTGAAATGAATCATTTGAAAAGGTTTGAGATATTTAATATTATAATTAATCCATTTTAATACCTTGAGAAGGTCTAAGGCTAATTATAATCCTATGTACTATGTACATTGTTCATGTCTCTACTCATTGCCCTGCAATTTGTAAATGACCATCTATAGGTGGCTTACACAGAAACTTAAAGGTAGTCATGGAGGAGTTTAACATGTTTGGAGACATTCATTAAGTGTGTGGAGTTATAAAATGTCTTGATAATCATTATTGAGGCTATAAATTGGTAGGTAGATTTGATAAGTTACTTCAAATGAAGACATTTGAGTTCAAGGACTTGTTTCCCTAAAAACCCCAAAACAAACCACTAGCCACTTTTGGTGTTACTATATGATGATGTGACATACATTATTTATGAATATAAATCCATCCATATTATATCCTTCATGAAGGGGTATTATCATTAAAAATTAGAGTGGCTTATTGTCACCACAATTTATGTTAGAAGGTTTCAAATTCATGCATTTGTTCACTACACTTTGTTAGTGTTTTCTACAAGATCTTGATCTCTCAATAGATTTACACCCCAGAGTGGCATAACAAGAGCATAAATTCATGTTAGTTAATTATATTTAGGTAAGGAGGATGTTTATGTATAAAATAACATCAAAAATGATGCAACTATAAGGTTTTAACCTATATACGCACCGATAGGTGTACCTTTGCTCAGACAAGCCACTTATAGCCTGACTGTAGGGATTCATAAGCTCATAAGGTGAAGCTTAGAAGCTTAGAAGTATGAAAATAAAAAAAACTTTATAATGAGATTTGGTCCCAAGATTATAAATATATATATATATATATATATTATTTTTATCATATATTTCAAAGTTTGATATGCATCTACATGACCCTTTTGCCTCAATGATGGTCAACTACAATTGATTGTAGTAGAATAGTGATCTATGAGCATAACCAGTCTTGAAAATGGCCTAACCTAAAGCACGGTGTGAGAAATTGAAACTATTATATGAGCCTAGAGGACCTAAATAATTTATTTTGGTAATGATACAAGGTCAAATATGTAAATTTTTCCCATAAGTGTCACTTCCTAAGCAAGATAACATAGTCACAATTGACTGTAATTGAGCATATCAAGGTGAGAGGTGAAAAATGTAAGGTTTGATAAGGGTTTGATGATAAACATGTTTTAAAGGACTCCAAATTTATATTAAACACCTTAGGAGTCTCCCCTAGTATGAAAATAGGGCATGGAGAAGTTTTCATCAGCAATATATAGTCTGTATGAAAACCCTACACATAGTGAGATTCTCCACAAGTGTGTCTTAGGTTTTGAGACATTTGAAGGTGTTGATGATGAAATAAAACATTAAAAAACTGTATATAAGGTCTCCATGACATATTCAATCCTATCATTTATTCAAATTACCTGAGACAATAGGGGGAGTGCCCTATGTTCTATCTTAGATAGATGACACTCCTAGAGAACTAAAACCTTCAAGTTTAAAGGAGTCTTGATGAGAAGGTGAGCTAGAGGTTAATGAGACCATGTATAAATATGTTTATATTTATATTGGATATGAATAATCATGATAAAATTTTCACAAGTTTTTGAGGCTAAATAAAGTGGCCTAAAATCATAATCATACAGACAAACCTATTAGGTCTTGATTAGGCCTAGCACCTAAAAGGGTCCAAATCACATTTATAGCACTAGGTGAACATTATAATGAATTATAACGTGAAAATGGGGATATATAAGGTGTTTTATATCCTTAATATTGTAAAGGAGACCACATAAAAGCCATGTTTTGGCTCAAACCAACTCAAACATGCATAGAATGGAGAGAGAAGATTGAAAGGTCAAATTTGGAAGATGACAATAGCATGGAGTCTTAGCATGGGAGATCAAGGAGATAAGAGATGTTAGAGATGGTCTTGGAATTTAATTTTGAGTAATTTTTTTAGGGTTCTAATGTCAAACCTTTATGAATAATCTTTAGAGTTTAAAACTTATCTAAACCCTCCAAAACCCTTGGTAGTGGCCCAATGGGAAAGATGAAGAAGGAAAGGTATCTATGATGGATATTTTGAATATGAAATGACTTTATACTTGTATAGGACTCTTCAAGGCTACTTTCCATCAATTTGGTTTTCACCTTACTTATATGGATAGGGTGTAAAATGGCTTTTCTTGACAATTTTTAGTGTCTTGTAGGTATAGAAAGGTTTCAAAGTATGTAATTTACTTTGGGATGAGGAATGGGACTTGGTATAACTAACCATGTTCATTTATTACCTTAGATAAGTTCACAAGTGCCTCTACTAACACCTTCATCTTAGCCAGTACAAATTACAATAATTAACAAGGAATAACTACCAAGTGAGAAGGTGAAAACTCTAAATGGAGGATTTTTAAGGTCTATATAATTAATATAGAGATATGAGGACCATTTAAAAGTGTCATAAACTCCATTTTATGTATTGGTTTCAAAACCTAAAGACTTATTTTGTGTTAAATGTGAAGAGCGAGTAAAATGAGGGTGATTATGACTATAGGTAGTGATAACTCATGTCCAAAACAATGTCAATGATTAGGGACATAATAAATTCATGTTGGGGCTTGTTTTTAAGCCCCCCCCCTTTATAGTGAAATAATATCATGTGTCCCTAGTTTTTTATGGATCAATCATGGAAGTTGAAATGATGAAGGTAGTTTCTAGGCAAGCAAATGAAGAGTCCTAAGACACATTTATGGATTTTCATGATTTGAGGGGAATTTGTCCAAGTATAACATACATGGTCTATCCCATATTAATTTTTCCTATATATGTAACTCCTTCTCTTAGCTTGACAAGTGTGTTTGTGACTCTTCGACTCCATTCTTCTCACTTCTCTCTCAAAGTCCATAAGTACTAGCTATTTTGGCTCTTGTAGATTAATTACACACCATCCATGGTGAATCCCTACTAGATTGATGTTGTAATTTTCCTTTGAAAAATAAATACAATCTAGTTTGAGTTCACATATAATCTTATCAAAGTGTGTGAAGAGATGTATAGTGAATAGTTAACAGATATTCATCTATCCTTGCTTTCTCTCAATCTTTCCATGTTTGATGCAAGTTGTTCCATTCTAGTAGGTCATATGCAGTGTTGTCAAGTGTAAGTATATATTTTCAACTATAAAATGAGAATTAGTGTTTGAAACTTATCTATTTTTCACTTAACATGGATAGTTCTTTTGCATATCACCTCCATATTGAAATACTAATGTTAGAGCATTCTAGGACTTTGAAGCTAGTGTTGTAGGTCTTGTTTCTTAGTGAAATTAGTATGATGATCTTGTGGAAATAATTTTGGTGTATCACCCCCTTAGATTATATTTATTTTATGAATACATATGTCCCTTTTCCCATAATAAAATAGTTATTTTAGTGAGGAGAACTTCAAGGCAAATTCAAGGAGCTAGCCCTTAAACTTAGAGGTCTACTACTATAGGTAAACCCACATACCTATAAGTATTCCTAGATTGCCCAAATATAGAGTAAGCTTGAAAACCCTCCTTTAGGGTGAAACAAGGTGAAAATAGTTCTAGCATGCCTAGTAGGAGCCATTATCCTCAAGACAACTTGTCAAGGTGAATGTTGGTCTTGAAAACATCAACTACATATCGATGTGTTACTCAACATTTGGTGATTCCATTCAAGGTAAAATATAGTTATAGACCATTATTTTTTCAAATATTTTCTCTCATAATTCATGGTCCTTACTAGGTCATCATCTAGCAGAGTTCTCAATCTTATCAATCCACCTATTCACCCTAAACTTCCTCTTGAAGTTCAACACCCTTAGCCTATTTTGTCCTTTGAAGAACAAGAGTATTTTGTTACTCAAGAAAGTGAATAAATATCTAATATCATGGATAGGCAACATGCCTTCTGTAACTTTAATACTAAAAATCCAATCCATATTGATGCTTATGATGTCATTCCCCCTAATGCTACAAAGAGTGTGCTACATTTAATGGTGAAGGTCATGTCACACCTAGTGAACACATTAGGGATATCTCTAATTTTTTTAGCTTTCACAATGTCACTAAAGATAATATTTCTATTAGACTCCTTACCATGTCCCTTAGAGGGAAAGCACTTGATTGGTATAGGAATTTTCCCAATGGATACATCACATCATGGGATGAATTTGGAGTGTTTTTAACTTCAAGGTTTGAATATGAAAGTGACCATACTTAACTCATACATAAGATCAATGTAATCTAAAGAGCTCCCAAGGAAGCAATGCATGACTCTAATGAGAGGTTTCAAAAGACTTGGTATAGATTGCCTCCTCCCAAGAGACCACCTGCTAGTTTTGTGTTTCCTGCATAATTGAAAGCCATTGGTACTAATATTTCCATCATGATACAATCCATGGGTAGTTTCACTCTTCCTAAATCATATAAACTTGCCATTATATCTGATAATGGCCTCATTCAAGTAGGAAAGTTGCCTCCTAAGTTATTTATGCCTTTGATAACTAATGTTCCTATTATTAATACAAACATTAATCAAATTAATAATGCTAATTCCAAGCCTAAGAATGATCCTAACAATGTCGAATATGATGTTGATTGGAGGGAAATATTCCTAGCCTTAGAGGCTCAAACTAGGCAAGCTAATAAGTAATAGGGGGCCTATCAAAATCTTTATCCCTACCAAAAATAATATGGTCAATAATATGGGAGAGGAAGAGGTCAAGGGAAGCCTAGCTTCAACATCCTTTACAATGTGAATAATCATAATTATACATCTAACACAAGAGAGATGTTACCAGTGCTTAACAACATGGTGCAAGCACAAGACTGGAAACAAGGCTAATTTATGGATGCCAATGAGGGTGGAGAACACGTTCTAGTTTCCCAAGGAGGAGTCACTCCTCTCCTATCAGATAAAAATAAATTCATGATGAAATCAAATGAAGGTTTTAATCCTCATGGGGAAAGCTTCACCAACTTCTTAGTTGAGGACACTTTTGGGCTCAATCAAGGAACTTTTATTGTAGACAATGTTAACCAAATTTGACCTTATAGGTCAAATTGGGACCCCTATAGGAAAAAACTTGTTTTTTATGTGTTTTATGGGTCTAATATTATGTCATATGGTGTATTATGAGGGATTTTATGTCATTTCATGTCATCTTAGCCTCGATCATTAGTCATTTTGGTCCTTATGTCCTTTTGAGTCATTTTAAGGGTAAAAATAGAGCATTAAATGATTTTTACAACCTCTTTAGGAAATTTGAAGGTTAAAAAATTTGATATCGCATCCCATGTGTCTTAATAAGTCTTTATTAACTATTACTAACTAAAAAGTGTCAATTTATTCAAAAGAAAGGGCAATTTTCCTTGAAAAAGGGAATAGTTTGGCACTTGTATGACCCATAAGGGAGTATGACACATGGGATAAGTTAATGAGATGAATTTTAAGATTCTTTAGATACATTTACATTATTTAATTAATTTTTAAGTGTCAAAATTGAGATAAAACTATTTTGTTCTTTCTTCACCCTTCTAGACACACAAAACCAGTTAGCAGGTTTATGCTTGGTATGGATAGTTGGAAAAATTTTAGGTCAAGCACCTTTAGCAGGTGAAATTAAAATAAAAGAGACTAATTTATATAAAAATACTTATAATAATGGTGGCTTGTGATTTATGAACCATCCTCATGAAGTTGATTGTGTTTTTTTGCTTGTTAATCTGTGCACCCTACAAGTTTTGCTCTTGTTTGGATGATTCTGTATAATCCAATTGGTCATGATAATTATAGATGATTTTTAATCCCTATTATAATTCTCTCTATTTTTTTTATCATTTCAAAGTTTTTTTATGGGCCAATATCTCAAGTTTCAAAAGAATGTACAATTTTATGTTGTAGGTAGTTTTCACTATCTATAAAATCATCTTGCTTTGATAGTGACTTTAGGGGGTTATTTTAGGTTAATTTACATGTTTTTAATGATATCTTGATTCCATTTACCTTTTAAACTTCATTCTTCAAAAAAAATTCCATAAGTTTGTAGTCATATGCAACATATACAGTCTTCCAACATTAATGAACCTGTATAGAAGATTGGAAGAAGAAAACCATGTGGAAACTAGGAACACAACTCTTTGAAGTCATTTATAGGTTTTTAAAATCCATTTTTATGTATTGGGATAGGATTAAAACTCATTAAAATATAAGTTCAATACACACTGTTTATACTTGTAACTACTGCTTTCATACATGAAAATGTTCATCTACGGGTACCCTCATAGGACCAAGCATGTCGAAAATAAAGTTTTAGAGCTGAGAAAGGTCATTGAAAATGTAAATAAGATATTTTAATTTTTTTAGATAGGACTAAAACTTACGAAATAGTTAAAACAATGCATATTATCCACACTTGCACTTACTACTTGTATGTGAAAATGCCTACCTACAGGTCATAACACTGAGAACTAAGAGTACTTGCATGAAAAAGGTTGGAGAAAGTGATAAAAATCATCCATTAAGTATTAATTAATAATTTTTTAGAAAGGGCCTAAAATAAATTGAAACCTACAAATAATATACATTGATCAAATGACCATTTACTGCCTATGCATTGGAATAACCACCTATAGGTGGTACTACAGAGAAGTCTTTTTGAGGTGTTGAAACAAGTGATGAGTATCTTCTTGATATCCTAGTATATTAAGGAGATTATATTAATCTCATTTAAGTTATAAAATACTAGGAAAACTTTGAATAACCCTTCAAAGGTGATGACTAAGTTTTGAGACCAAATCCATAAATTTTGGAAATAGAGATCCAAGGCATTTTAATGGAGGTCATATGACATGTTTGCAATAAATTTTGAAACATATAGTTAGGTAGACATTGTATCCTATATCATGGATAATAAATATGTTAAAGATAAATCCAAGAGGGTTGATGGATATTATAAGTTTTAAGGCTTACATTTGCCTACAAAGACACTAAAAACTTTTATTAACATCTACAGGTCTTGAGTTTTGAATGACTTTTTGACATCCTAAAGAACAAATGAATCATGCCTTCATTTTTGGAATGGCCCAATTTATGGAATGATGTATAAATGGGAATGAAAATCATTATTATTGTGTTAATATGTAGTGTTTCAAGCTTCATGGACACTTATAGGTGTCCCTCTATAGGAAAATGAGCACCTAAAACTGGGTAGGTAGACAGTGTCTTAAAATTGGTGTCTTGGTGATGTTTTAGCCCATTCAAGGTGAATAAAAATATGAAAATATGATACGTGGATTTAAATATTAAATTAAGGTCTTAAAACATCATTACCAAATTCCAATTAGGGAAAAGTACACCTATAGGTTTATCTCTCCTAAGAAGTTAACCTACAATTGACTAATTATCTTTACATCATCCATAGTAGGAGATTGAAAATAAGGATGTCAATGTTGATCTATAGAGGATGAATAAAAAATACATAAAATGGATCATAATCCATGTTTTAAGGTTACAATGTGAGGTATTATTCATAAAAACCCCTAGTCTGCTATACATACTCAGTTGCAGGTGACAGTATGTTGACAGTGACTTAGTTGAGGGCTATTCTAAGTCTTTAGCATAGAAATATATGGAACGGGTGACTAAAATAACCATGTGATGTAATTTAAGGTTTTAATAATACCATATATCAATTAAATCATCCCTAAAATTGTTATTTGCACATATAAGTAGGGGAAGCATATAGACAGGGTCTACTTACTAGTCAAGCATAACCAAGTAGGGATAGGTTTCAAGGTGAAAACATGGGTCATAAGAGTTGGAAAACATTGTGAATTATCTAATAATAATGGAAAAAATATTAAAATTACCTCATTATATTATAATAAATATATATAGGGCTCTTATATTACAATATATAGTTCAATAGGTAGAAGCCTACACACAATACCTTTACCTAGTAGTCTGTTTTAGTTTTTATGATTTTGGAAGGTGATATGAGATGATCAAGTGATATTTTTTTGTGAAAAGAGTCCTAAAAAATTTAATAAGACCCTAAAATTTTAATTTTATTTTATATAATATGGGAATTTCCCTATTATTTGTCTTAGATAGAGAGCACTCCCCTTAAATGCAAATTGGCAAGCTTTAAAGAGCAAGATGAAAATGGTGGGCCAAAGGTTGATTAAATATTGTAAAGAGATATAATAAGCTGAAACACACCTATTAAATTATTAATAATATTTAATAGAGGAAGGAATACCAATAGGGTGGCCTAGACCCTCAAACTTGCAGGAAAGCCTATTAGGCAAGGTTCTAAGCCAAAGCCAAATGGAGTGTTAGATTTATTTCTAACATCAAGTGAGAAATATAGTAGATTTAAACATGTTCCTATGGATAAATTAGTTTTATTTAAATCATATATTTTTTAGGGTAATCCATGATAATCCATTTTTGGGCTTTAAGATAACTCGGGTTTACTAGGCATGGTTAGGCCTAGATTTTAAATGATAGGTCACTTTCATTTTTACCATTAAACAAACATTATAATGGATTATAGAATTAATATGTGGTCATAATAAAAATTTATAATTTTTTTAAATTCATATAAACCCATGAGAAAGTCAATTTTGGACTTTAGGATAACTTAGGCCTGTTGGAATGAAGGAAAGAGCTCGATAGAGCAAGTTTGAATGTTCATATCTCCCTTAGCACCTTTCATGGAGACCTAAGGAGTTTATATAGGTTTATGTAGGTCCTAAAATTTTATATTTTGGAATTTTTTACAACTTCAATGTCCCATATTTATGAATAAAGCTTAAGAGGGTAAAATAGGCCTAAACTCACCAAAACCCTTACTAGTGACCAGTTTGAGGAAATGGAGATGAAAAGCTAATATAATGGAATAGTTTACACAAAATGATGATTTTATGTTGTATAATACTCTATTGGGATACTCCCCATTAGGATTAATTGTATGGAATTGTACATATAGGGTACAAAATAGGGTTTTCTTGACCTTTATGTGTGTTTTTTAGATTCTAGAAGGATTATAAAGAATCCAATCACATTTAAGGGGAGATTGATATTTAATATAAATACCTATGATAATTTATTTCTTTATAACAACTCCTAGGTAACTCAATAGGTAGATTTATCTCAGCTAGTCAAAATTGGCATAGTGAGCATGATAGTGAGAAGGGTGAGAACTTCAAGTGGATGGCATTTTAAGGTGTGATTGAGTAGTATAAGGTCATGTAGAGTCTTTAATATTGTCATCCACTCCATACCACATATTTTCATGTATAATTTAAGCCAATTTTGAGGCCAAGTGTGTAGGGTGTGTGAAAGAAGAGTTATTTTGATTCCAGATGGTGATAGCTCATTTATAAATGATTATAGATGACCAGGACTATAACCAATACATTAAGAGGAAAGTATTAAATAATTAAATATCATTCAAATAATAAGACATATACCTAATTAGTTTTGGAATGTTTAAACATACCTATATCATAAAGGCAGTTTTTTGAGCCAGCAAAGGGAATTTCATGCCACTTTTCATGAGTTTCATGACTTGGGGTGACACTTATGCTTCCTAACCTTACATGGTTTATTTCAAATCTTATTCTCATGCACATATAAATCCTTTTCTCATCTTGAAAAATATCCTTGTGAGCTTTGGACTTATCTTTTCTCCTCTTTCTCTCAAGTTCTATAAGAATTAACCATTTTGGCCTTTATAAACTATGATCCACCTGAGTATGGTGAAGCCCTACTCATTTTCATACCATTTGATCAATAATAATACTATTTTTTACCTCTTCCATGACTTTTCATAGTATATTTTACTTAGATGATTGATTTTTCTTAGTGATGACTTGTTGTTTCCGTAGCATTGTTGTTTCATTCTCTCACTTATTTGTAGTTGGAAAGATTCTTCTTGCATGTCATGTGAATTATTTTATGATGTGTCAAGGTTGAATGAGTTAATATATTCAAATATTTCCATTTAGGCCTCTTGTCTAATCCTTCTATCCTAAACATTCATCACAACCTCATAATGTAACATTGATGTGAGAAGATGCAGATTGGAGAAATGTATGTTTGGTTAGTCCCTTATTTTCATGTGTAACATGTAGTTGGTTGGTATTCATCAACTATTTTGGTGTATCACCTCCTTTAGGATATTTTGATTTCATTTTTATCTCTCCCTTTTCCCTCATAAATTTTAGGTGTATTAGTGATATAAAGTGGTACATTAAGGGAGTTAGCCCTATCTAGATATTTACCTCATTCTTATGCTCATCACCCATAGACTAGAGGTGTTTAAATTATTCCACTTAGATGAGGAGAACTGATATATCTACTCAAATGGTGAAAATCCAAGCGACAATAGTTTTTGGCACACTTGATGGGACTCTTAGTCCAAGAAGTTTAAATATTTTTGGTGTTGTCTTTCAACACATTAGCCTTTAGAGGCATCTATCTAAACATCAATGGTGACTCCAAGATTACATCATCTATTTAAGAAACCTAGGTATTCCTTTTGAATATTTTTGATAATAATTCCTTGTTTTCATGCTTCTTAATGAAGTTCCATGGCTGAATATGGTGTTGAGTATTATTTTACACAAGTTAGTGAGGTTTACCAAGCTTATAGCACTCCTTATCATCCTTGTCATGATCCTTACCAGCCCCAATATGATTAGTGTTAGCTATAATATGACCATTTTCAACCTTATCATGAATTATATTAGTCCTATAACCAGCCTCCTCAATAGCTTGCTCCTCTTAGTCAACCTAGTCACTTCTCAAGTCAATCCATTTCCACTTTTAAGAAAACTCTTTTGGGCTATGAGAAGTATATGTTAGATCTTGACACATTAAAGGGACATGGTCAAGATTTTATTAGTCATATTTTTCATAAGTTTAGATATGTATTATATTTAGTTAAAAGAGAGTGAACTCCTATTGAGAGAGCCAATTGGCATAGGCTCACAAGTGAGATGCTAGATGTTAGTGGCTTGATTGCATCCTAGGAAGATAAACTAAGAGTTTATGAAGAGTAGCTTCACCAAGTCTATTAGACTTCATATCCACTTCCCCAACATTACTATCATTAATACATGATTCCTAGTCATGAACCCTATCAATCTTACCAAAGTCATCCTTTTCTCAATTAGTTGGAAAAGAGAGTTGATGAGACAAGTCTTGTGTTTGAAGCAAATATTGATAGGAAGATTGAGTTGGCCAACATTTAGGTGAATAAAATAATATCATTAGAAAAATAAGTGTAATTTAAGACCTCATTTACCTCTCCTATTACATCCCCACCTCAAGAAGATACCTTTAGATATGAGATTCCAAGTTGGAGATAAGGTGGAGAATCTAAGCCTAAGGAGATCCCAATTTTCTTGAGTACTTCATACACTCCTCAAATTGCATCACCTCATCAATAAGAGAATCATAAACCTAACATCCTAATATAGAATAAGATAGTGGAGTCATGGGAAAATAAAGAGGATAAAGGCCTTGATAAAAAGTGTGAAGTTGAGAAAGAACTTGACCCTATGCAAGTCCTTCCCATCCTTCCTCAAGAAACCTCTTATCCTCCATATGGTCCCTATTATTATCTTTATCCTCATGATGATTCATATCAAATTTAGTAGATACTTTTCTAAGAGAACCTAACTAAGCAAATTGAAGAGTTGGAGTCAAGGATGAAATTGTTAAGTCAAGGTGTGATGGAAGGTTTAGATCCAAAAGAAGATCATATGCCTAAACACACCCCATATAACCTTCCTCAAGAGAATGATCAAGCACATTAATATTAAATTGAAGTTATTTTCAATGGAAGGAAGAAAACCAAGATATTTTAGCCTAAGTTATTGCTCCCCTTCCTCAAAATCTCCCAAAATAATTCCCTATATTTCACTCTCAATCTGATTTTGAGTTATATGTTCCACCTCCACAAACTAGTTTATCTTGTCCTAACCCTATAACTCTTTTCCTTAACGTACCTATGGTATGGGAACATAAAGAGGATAATTTGGTTTAGAACAATTCATAATTCTTTCCTAAATAAAACATACCTCTTTGGCAGCCTCATTGGGCTAAATCACTTGATTTCAAGATGCCTAGTCTTGGCATCACCAAGAAGGAGATGGAGATGGAAGATCTTGTATACCTTGAGAAGAAAACTCAGGTTATAATAGATAAGAAGCAACCTAAGATCCCTTAAGAGGTCTTAAATGTTTAATAAGATGAAATCATTATAGGGACTAACTTTGGTGATCACAAGTGTAATTATGCCTTCTTGTATGAAAAAAAACATGTTGAAGACTCTTTTACAACTGTCTATGAGGCATGTGACAAACATTTGAAGAGGGAAGCATATTAATAATACTCTATATTTGATCAAAAAAAATTTGATAATAATCTCAATCATGTAGATAAATGTGTTATTAAGGATGGAGAACATTTTCAAGTCATCCCCAAAGAGGTTGCAGTCCTAAAAAAATCTCTTGAGACTAAGGTTGAAGTTGATATTCTTAAATATGGCCCAATACCTTAGAATAATATTGAAACACCCTCAGATGCATTTGATTTTAAAGAACACCATCTTGATGACCTCATACATTAATAAGAGAAGATTGAAGAGGTAGTTATTCTAAATGATAAAGAGGACACTGGTGATTTGTAGTGACAAATGAAGTTATTTCAAGAGCTTGAAGAGCTTTCCCAAGTTGAGGGTCAAGTACATGACAAGGTGGAGAGAGAGTATTCCATGGATTAAAATGACCAAGATTGGGTAGAATATGCTAGAAGAACTTGCAGATGAGAAAAAACCCAATCTTATTGAGAGTAATATGGAAATCAAGAAGGTATTCCTTGTTAAACCACCATCAGAGGTTGTAATTGAGGATCCATATGAGAAAGTTGAGGATGTTTGGATGTAATAAGAGTTCATTCCCATAACCAACCTATTTTTAACTACTTGGTTCTCATTGAACATCATGCCAATGAAGTTGGAAATCATCATGAAAAACTTAGAGGCATCAATGCCAAGGATAAAAGACTATATGTCTCAATAATTCCTTCATGTCATGAAGCAAGAAGGGTTTAAAACTTCCCCTTTGAGACAAAAAGTATTTTTAATCTTAGGATAGTTAGTGTTTGAGTTAGTTTGTCTATTTTGGTGTGTGTTTTCCATAAGTGCTCATGAAGCACATGTGTGTTTGCTTTCGCTTTGTATTTATCTTTTGTTTTGTATGGTTAAGGTAGTCATTGGTCTTGTATTTATCAATGCTTTTCTTCAAGGTATTTTATTTTTCTTAGACTTCATATGACTCCCTAACCCCAATATACTAATAAGGCTACTGATCTTTAGTATAGCAGGCATACTACCCATATGAGTCACCAATTTGTTGACCAAATTTGACCCTACAGGTCAAATTGGGACCCCTATAGGCAAAAACTTGGTGTTTATGTGTTTTAGGGTTATAATATTATGTCATATGGTGTATTATGAGTCCTTTGATGTCATTTAATGTCATATTATCCTTGGTCATTAGTAATTTTAGTCCTTATGTCTTTTTGAGTCATTTTGAGGGTCAAAATAGAGCATTAAATGACTTGTATGACATATTTTGGAAATTTTAAAGTTATAAAAGGTTAAGTAACATCCCATGTGTCTTAAAAAGTATTTATTAACTATTAATAACTAAAACATGGTGGGTACTTCAAAAGAAAGGGTAGTCTTCCTTGGAAAAGGGAAGAGTTTGGCACTTGTATGGCCCATAAGGGAGTGTGACATGTGGGATAAGGTCATGAGATGAATATTAAACTTAATATAATACACTTAAATGCTTGAAATAATTTATAAGTGTCAAAATTGAGCTTAAACCATTTTTCTCCTTCTTCACCCTTTTAGACACATAAAACCAATCAGCAGGTTTATGCTTGGTATGGATAGTTAAAGAAATTCTAGGTCAAGATCATTTCTTTAGGAGTTGAAATTAAACTCATATAAATTAATTTAAATAACAATATTTTGAATAATGCTGGCCTATGCTTTATGAACCATCCTCATGAAGTTGACTATGTTTTTTTGCTTGTTAATTTGTGCACCCTACAAGTTTTACTCATGTTTGGATGATTTCATATAATAAAAATGGTAATTATGATTAAATATGATTTTAAATCCATCCTATAATTATTTACATGTTTGGTTTACCATTTCAAAGTGTTTTTATGGGCCAAGTATCTCAGGTTGTAAGACAATGTACAATTCTATATTATAGGTAGTTTCCACTATTTGTAGAATATTCATGCTTTTATGGTGACTTCAATGGGTTTTTTTGGGTTAATTTACATTTTTTAATTATCTCTTGATTCTCTTTACCTTTTCAACTTCATTATTCAAAGCAATTTCCATAAGTTTGCAGTCATATGCAACATATACAGTCTTCCACCATTAATGAATGTGTACATGTGCTTGGAAGAATAAAACCATGTAGAAACTGAGAAAAAAAATATTTAAAGTCATTCAAGGGTTTTTCAAATCCATTTATAGGTATTGGGATAAGCTTAAAACTCATTTAGGGAGAAGTGCAATACACACTATTCATACTTGTAACTATTACCTACACACATGAAAATATTCATCTATAGGTCATTGATAATGAAATTAAGCTATTTTAAATACTTTAGATAGCACTAAAACTCAATAAATGGTCAAAAGAATGCACATTGTCCACACTTTCAATTACTGCCTATATGTGAAAATGCCTACCTACAGGTCATAGCACTGAGAACTGAGAGTACTTGCATGAAGAAGGTTAGATAAAGTGATATAAATCATACATTAAGTATTAATGTGAATAAATTCCTTTTTAAAATTTTAAAATTCCTGAATTACATTGAAACCTACAAATCATACACATTGCTCACATGATCATTTACAAGCTATGCATTGGAATAACCACCTATAGGTGGCACCATAGAGAGGACTATTTTTGATGTGTTGAAACAAGTGATGAGTCTCTCCTTGAGATACTAGTGTGTTAATTATATTATAGTAAGCTCATATAAAGTGCTAAACTACTAGTCAGACTCTGAAGAACCCTTCAAAGGTGATGACTGAGTTCTGAGACCAAATCCCTAAATTGTGAAAATAGAGATCCAAGGCATTTTGGTGGAGGTCATATAACATGGTTGCAATGACTTTTGAAACATATATCTAGGTAGACCTTGTATCCTCTAGCATAGAGAAGAACTATGTTAAATATAAATCCAAGAGTATTGATGGAGCTTGAAATTTTGATGGATCAAATTTGCCTACAAAGACATTAAAAACTTGCATTAACATCTATAGGTTTTGAGTTTTGAATGACTTTTTAACATCTTAAAGAACAAATGAAACATACCTTCATATTTTTAATGGCCTAATTTATGTAATTATGTAAAAATATACATGGAAATCATTATTATGATGTTAATATGTAGTTTTTCAAGCTTCATGGACACCTACAGGTGTCCCTCTACAAGAAAATGAGTACCTATAGTTGGGTAGGTAGACAATGTCTTAAACTTTGTGTCTTGGTGATGTTTTAACCCATTCAAGGTGAATAAAAGTATTATTAGATTATATGTGGATTTTAAGATTCAAAGAGGGTTTTCAAACATCATGACCAAATTTTAATTAGGGAAAATTACACCTATAAGTTTTTCTCTCCTAAGAAGTTGACCTACAATTGACTGATTGCCTTCACATCATCCATAGTAGGAGATTGAGCATAAGGATGTCAATGTTTATCTATAGAGGATAAATCCAAAATAAATTAAATGGATCATAATAAATGTTTATAAGGTTATAAGGTGAGGTCTTATTCATAAAACCCCTTGATCTGCCATACATAATCAGCTGGAGGTGATTATATGCTAACAATGACTTAGTTGAGGGCTATTATAAGTCTTTGGCATAGAAATATATGGCATGGGTGAATCAAAGAACCATTTTATGTCATTTAATTTTTTAATAAGAACGTATATCAATTAAATCATCCATAAAATCATTATTTTCACCTATATACAAGGGATGCATACAAACAAGGTCCACTTACTAGTCAAGCATAACCAAGTAGGGATAGGTTTCAAGGTGCAAACATGGGTCATAAGAGTTGGAAAACATTTTGAATTATCTAATAATGGTGTAAAAAATCTCCAAATTCCCTCATGATATTATAATAAAGAGAGAGAGAGGGATATAATATCGCAATATACAGTTCATCGAGTAGAAGCTTGCACACAGTGCCTTTGCCTAGCAGTCTGTTTTGGTTTTTGCTCTTTTGAAAGGTCATATGAGATGAAAGGTGATAAATTTTTAAGAAAATAATCCTAAATTTTTTTATAATACTATAAAATTTTCAATTTTTTTGATATAAATTGGGAAGTGCCCTCTTTTTTTGTCTCAGACAAAGGGCACTCTCCTCAAATGCAAATTGGCAGGCTTTAGAGATCAAGATGAAAATGGTGGGCTGATTGAACATTGAAGAGAGATATAATAATATTAAAAACACATATTAAATTATTAATAACCTTTCATAGAGTAAGGAATCCTAACAGGGTGGCCTAGACCCTCAAACTTGCAGGCAAGCCTATTAGGCAAGGTTATAAGCCAAAGCCAAAGCCAAATGGAGGGTTAGTTTTTTTTATAACCTCAAGTGAGAAATAAAGTGGATTAAAAAATGTTATTATGGAGACATTAGGTTTTTTTAAATTATATATATTATAGGTTAAGCCATGAGAAGCCATTTTTGGGCTTTAAGACAACCCATGTTTACTAGGCATGGTTAGGCCTAGATTTTAAATGATATGTCACTTTCATTTTTACCCTTAAGAAGATTTATTATGGATTATATAATTAATATGGGGTAATAATAGAAATTTATAAAAAAAAATTAATGCATATAAACCCATGAGAAAGTCAATTTTGGATTTTAAGACAACTCAAGTCTGTTGGAATGAAGGAAAGAGCTCGATAGAGCAAGTTTAAATGCTCATATCTCCCTTGGCACCTTGAATGGATACCTAAGGAATTTATGGAGGTTTATGGAGGTATTTAAATTTTATATTGTGTAATTTTTTCTCAAATTCAATGCCTCATATTTATGAATGAATTGTAAGAGGGTAAAACAGTTCTAGACTCACCAAAACCCTTGCTAGTGAATAGTTTGAAAAAATGGAGATGGAAAGCTACTCTAATGGAATAGTTTACCTAGAATGATGATTTGAGGTTGTAGAATAATCTCTCAATATAATCCCCATTAGGATAAGTTATACATAATTGTGTAGATGGGGTGTAAAATAGAGTTTTCTTGACATTTTAATGTGTTTTACATGTTCTAGAAGGAGTCTGAAGATGCCAATCACATGGAGGGGAAGAGTGAGAATTAAGATAACTCACCATGATAATTTATTTCTTAAAAACAAATTTTAGGTGCCTAAAAAATCAACTTCATCTTAGCCAGTCAAAAATGTCATAGTGAGCATGATAGTGAGAAGGGTGAGAACTTCAAGTGGATGGCTTCTTAAGGTGTTCCTTAGAAGTCTAAGGCCATGGAGAGTCCTAAAAAGTGTTTTTGTGTAGACTAATTACCCAATGAATACTAGATTCTTAAGTCTAATTAACATTAATTATCAACCTAGGGTGTGTATGCTTTTTAAGGATATCAACACTATATATGCATTATTGATTCGACAATCATCTTAATTTTTTAGTTGTAGTATAATGAATTTATATAGAATTCACTAGATAGATGTTCTATGGAATTACTATGATAGAAATATAAAATTACTTCACACTTATGAGTCACACATGCATAACACTTATATAGTCAAACTAATTAAAATCAACTTACACAACACACTTCAAGCTAAAGAGAGTTAGGATCTTTACTTCATCTCTTTTCGAGGAAGGCCTTCTTTGTTCATAAATGAGTTCTTATCCTTCTCTGAGAGAATTCATAAAATTCTCACAAAATCAATCTCCTCATTACTCAATTTTATAGCAATTAAAGATTGTTATAGGTAGTTACAATATTCAGAGTACAATGTTGCAATTCCAATTCTTCTTCTATTATCTATTCAAATTAACTAACTCTTAATCTTATCTAGGTTCAACCATTAAATATAGAAGGCAATTTATTAACTCTTAACCAAAAACACCAAAATAGGAAAAATACAAATAATTAGAAACTACCCCAGTCAACCTTCAAGTGGTTAGTAACCAAAGTTACTTGTTTTAGGTTTGAATGGGTTAGAGACAAGGCATACTATTTTTCTATTTTATTTCCTTTTGTCTTTTCTCCTTATCTTTGTCTTTCTAATCTTTGGTAGCACATCCAATATTTCTTTGCATGTAGGGAATCCATACAACAACTATGATTCCTTCCAATCATCCATTCGGTTCTCAAGACAACTGGATATGTCTTTGAAATCTTCTCAACAATAGCTTTATTTTGCATAGTGGCTATAGGCAACCTGTAGGTGAAGCTTATAGTTATTATGGGTATTTTTTAGTGGCTATGGTAAACTTGTAGGTGAAGCCTATAGTTATTTTAGGCACTCTAAAGTGGCTACAAGCAACCTATATGTGAAACTTATAGTTGTTATGATTACTCTACAGTGGCTATAGGCACTCTGTAGTGGCTACGAGCAACCTATAAGTGAATCTTACAATTGTTTCAGGCACTCTATAGTGGCAACAAGAAACCTATAGGTAAAGCCTATAGTTGTTATAGGCATCTTTTAGTAGCTATGGCTTAGCAAGATTCTGCAACCTTTCATGACCCTCCAAATGTATTTTAAATAAAGTCACACTAATATAATTCAATCAAGGAAAAAGCATCAATAAGTCATAACATAATATATATATATATATATATATATATATATATATATATATATATATATCAATGTACGTACAAAAATCATAACTTCATTCATTCACTTGCATTAGTGATATATAGTTATGGAATTTACATGGAAACGACATAGAATAAGCATGGATGAGGCTATAAAATTAATTAATTGGTGGCCTCATCACTCCCCCCTACTTAGCCTCTTACTTGACCTTGAGCAAGCCTTGGCTTCATTCTAAAACCATAATTTTTTTAAAAGTCTAGGGGTTTAGGATAGCCTGACCCTTCCAAGATGTAAAAACCTTTAACATTCTCAATGTGTTCCCATATTTTCATCTCTGGCTCTCTATCAGTTAGAACATTTCCTTCCTAGTCAAGAATTGGTAACTAAAATATAGGGGGTTAAAACATCAATCCCAACCACTATATTCTCCACTTCCTAACATGTTCAATATACAAGTATACTCTGTGGATGGCCTCCCTAAGGTTTTGAGGGGAGTACAGTTCCTTTATTTTCAAGAAATCTGAGAGTTATACTCATCTCTGAGAGTAGGCAACAAAAATTTTCTTGCCATCTCCTTCCATAAGACTTAAGTAGTGGTTCTGGACTTTTAACTACTTTTTGACAACCCATTTCTATAGAGTATCTATGTTCATAAAGGAGATCCATTCATCTATTACAACATCTGGATCTCTTGATTCACTCTTGATCATCAAGGTAGATTCATTTTTTTGTTTGATATTCTTCCATTTTTTCCCTTCTTTTTGTTTCATTAAAGACATATGAAGAGAATACATTTAGTAGGACATCCCCTAAATAGATGTTTGGATTCCATTATGTATCACTAGGTATATCATATTGGTGGATGTAGAACTCAATCAACTAAGCTTGGAGGTCAGGATAAGCATGTCTATATTCTTAAAATAAATATTTTGGGTCATAAACAATGTAAGATTTATCATTATAAATCATGTCATACCTGAATTTAAGCCATTTCTATTCTAGGTACACAACATACACCCTAGAAGGGGGTCTACACTCCATCAATGATTCAGTAGTTTCATGTAATTTACCAATATTTTCCTTTATATATCTGATCCTAATTTCAGAGAATTCCATTTTTTCTTGTAATTCATCATGTTGTTCTTTTGATTTAGCATATCCCTTGAATCTCTACACCAATTCTTTGTGGTAGGCTTCATTATTACTAAATTTTTCCTTTAGAAAAAATCAAAAGATCATCAGTCTCTAATGGATTGGTGGATAAGAAATCCACATCAATAACCTCTTCTATTGTAGGAAATCTATGACAAATAGGGACCAAATCTAGAGCATAATCTACTGCAAGTGCTTCTATGGTCATGATAAATGAGGATGCTATAGGTTCCTCTAGGGAAGCTACTACAGGTCCATCCAATCCCTTTTCTCTATCCATAGAAGGCTCTACAAACTCTACTACCCCCAAAAGTGTTTCAATTCCTCTCTTTCATTTTAGTTTTTCTATCTCATTTCTTAGTCTATATATTTCCTTCAAATCTTGTTCCAATGTCTGGAACTCCTGAGTATGAGGGAGTATTTCTTGTTCTACTCTATTGTCCAAAGTTTTTTCTTCACCCAATTCCTCTTCTAATGCCTATTATTCTACCATTCTCAACTCCTCTTCTATATACCAAATTTTTCTAAGGAGATCAATGTCCTCAATGAATTTAGATGGTGGAGGTGACTTTCTTCTTCTTCTATCTTTACATATTCCTCATCAAAATACCTTTCTTCTATTTCAAACCCATCAGGGATCTTCCTCACTCTAGGCTCATTTGTTTTTTCATCATCACTGATATCTATGGTTAGGGAAGTTGTAGTGGTCTTTTGTTTCTTCACTCTTTGAGATATCCTAGGAGGAGGTCTCTTTCTTTTTGATACCATGGGTTTCTTCTCTTTGTTTTTCATTTTTCTTTCAGGAGGGGTGACTGACAGAATTTGTTTTTCTTGCATAGCAATTGATAGGGGAACTTTTTCTTATCCAAAAGAAGATAATGTGGAGGAATCAATCTAAGGTGAGGAAATAATGGGAGGAGGAATATGTTACTGTGGGTTTTCCTCCTCTGTGTCAAAAGGAAGTAGGACCAGTTTTATTCTCTTTTTATTTCTTGTAGCAGTCTCAAATGGACCCTCAGTAGCTACAACATTGCTAGTGGCACTAGTACCCACAAAATCTTCTTGTATAACTTGTTGGGCCTAGTCTTTATGGGATTCCTTCTTAACAATGCCCTCTTCTCATTAAGTTTCATTATTTTCTAGGGCTAAAAATTGTTCCCAACTTATGTCAAGTCTGAAAGAGTTTATTCCTTATTTAGTTACTATACATATTAGGAAATGATGGGATAAGGTTGTTTCAATACCCTTCTGATATTCTTTATATATCCTTTTCAAAATATTCCATAAGAAATTTGGAACATTAATGAATCTGTTATACCTTAAGTGATTTAGAAACTTAAACTAAAGAGTGTAAATGAGGGAATACCTTCCCTCAGAGGTCATGTACCTAATTATGTATGATGTTATCTCTCTCCATGTTATAAGTAAGCTACGTCTCTCCACACCTCCTTTCTTTAATACCAATCTTTCATTTGCCTGGCAAAACTACTGTTTAGCTTCTTGGCCATTAGGTTTATCTTGCCAGTTTTCTCGCATACTTGGTAACCTAATTACTTGGCTCACCAAGTCTTCAATGACTCAGAATGTGATGCCATATATAGTGGCTTAGTTTCCAACAAAGGAACCTACAAATTCTATAGCAAGAGGCTCTATTAATTATTGTAACTTCTCAAAATAAATGGTCCAACCAGCTCTATGGAAGACATCCCAACTAGCTTGATCTTCCTAAAGTTGTCTATGATTTGTGGGTTCTCTCCTCATAATGGACCCTCCTATTTTAGATTTTTTTTCAGTCCTTTCAACCAATAAATAACAACACACTCTATTTATCCTATGTAAATCTACCTATAGCAAATCAGGGTTTTGTATTGTTTTGTTAAACAATGGCAGATGTGAGGTTGTAGGTTACAATGTTTTGTTCAATAAAGGTGGATGTGAGGTTATAAGTTGAAATTTATGGTGTCTAATTTACATATGTATAGTTCCCATACTGCATGGGGTTCTAACCTGTAGCATCCTCCCCTCACTTGAGGTATCATATGTCCTCATGTGACGTGGAGTGAATAAGAAGGAAGGGATAAGATTGATCATTATTAGGAGTACAATTGTGGGTTTAGAGGTGATGTGATGGACATGAAATGAATGATTTAATTCATTATTTTATATGCTTATTAATATTATGCATGCTATATTAAAATAATAAATACTTTTTCAATGATAAAATATACAACATATCTATTTATTAATGGTGTTCTTAGGGTGACGCTGAGGAGTTGCACATGTGTTGGCATGCAAGTGTTTACATATGAATGAATGATGGGACACAATGATTGGGTTGGAAGTTGTAATTAGACTGAATTGGACCCCTTATGGAGTGATTAGGAGATCACCAGTGGTTATGCATTGATGATGCCCATAGCTCATGTGCATATGATGTATGATAGCTTGCATGGATAAAAAATAAAGGTCAAAGACATGGATGGAATATGATTGCTTTCCTACCAGAAGGTGATTATTAAAAATTTGGGTGATCTAAGTGATGGTTTGAAGGATCCTAAAAGTGGGTACCTGAGGGTGTTGTCACTTAGTGACCTTCCTCTAAATGAACTTGCTGATAATTGTCTTGATGATGCTTATGCCATGCAGGTTCTTTACCTGTTGGACTTGGTTGTAGTAATCAGAAATTTATTCAAACATGGGATATATGTGCCAAAGTAATCTAAGATATCATTTGAAAAAATAGTGAAATGATCTTTATGACACGACCAAAAATTAAAAATGAATCATGGGTGTCCTTGTAGGCACAAACTCTAGTTTGCAACACTTCCAAATGGAAAGGGAAGGTGTATGCTTCATTATGGCTCTATAACTTGGTATTTAGGGGTGGTTATAAGTAATAAATGTGACATTTTCTAATCTAATCATCCTTCATTCATATACAAGGTTGTCTAATGACTTTCATGCAGAGCCCAAAAGCCAATTGTTAAGCCATAGGTGAGAGTTATAAGAGGATTTATATTGCATGCTTTGTAGAAAGGTGAGAATGGGCATGAAGAGGTACTTATAGAAGCTATAGGTGAAGCTTGTAGTAAGATACAAAGTGATGTCCAACTATGTATAAGGTGCCTATAATAGCTACAAAATTACTTGTAGCAACTAGAGTGAAACTTGCAGTGGTAAAGGTGCCTGTAGCAATTGCAAAAAACATGTGGTGACATGAACAATTATGTTCTAAATGATTGCCATTTCTTTGATTTATTTCTCACTTTGTTATTTTTTTACCCTAAATAACCATCAAGTTGGTTTTCTAATTACGCCCATCTTATAGATTTGGGTAGCTAATAGGCTGGTTTTCTACCCATAAGCTACCAACAATGCCCAAAAAATGGGTTTTCATTGTTGGGAATTTTTTTTGACTCTAACTATGATTTGTAATATAATGTTTATTCACGTCCTTGTCAAGTCATCTAAAAGGATGACTGGTCAAGGACCAGGTGAAGGTCTCATTCATCATATCAGAGGAGGGCAAGGATATCTACTTCTTCTTCATATAAGTGTGGTTTGGTGCTCCATTTGTTTGATGAGATATCATGCCTATCTAGTATATCATTATATCCATATTATAATTGTAGTGTATGTGACTGGTAAACTCTTCTTTAGTGAGTGGATTTTTATACAACTTAAGTCTATAGCCATTGACTAGTAGATAGAATCTTACTAGATCTATGGTTTAGAGTTGTACTACACCATTGGCATAAACATGCTCAATACCAAAAGGACCAAGCCATCTGGTCTAGAGTTTGCCCTTGTGATCCTTGTATTTGGAGTCAAAAAGAAGGGCCCAATCTCTTGTATTAAACTACTTGGTCTTAATTTACCTATCATGCCATCCAATCTATTATTTTTGTATAAGCTCTATGTTTTATAATCCTTATTATCTATATTCATCTAAGGTATTCAACTATAGAATCCTTTCTTTCTAGGCTTCAGATATATCCATCCCAAGTTCTAGTGTTGTCCATAAGGTCTTGTGCTCAAATTCAATTAGAAAGATAGGTTTATTTCCATAGAAAAAAATCATATGGAGTGAAGCCTATAGTGGTCTTCCATGTGATTTGGTAAGCCCACATAGCTTCAAAATACCTATCCTCCCAATCCTTATGAGAGAGACTAACAGTCTTTGTCAAAATATTTTCTAACTCCCTATTGGTGACTTCCACCTGACCATTAGACTATGGATGATATGAAGTTGATTTCTTATGCTTGATCTCATATTATTGGACTAAGGTAGTAATTAAATTAGCAGTGAATTGGATTTCTTAATCAGTGACTATTTCTCATGACATGCCATATCTACTGAATATTTATTCATAAAGGAAAGATTCTACCTTCTCATCCCTAGCATGTGTAAGAGCCTTTACTTCCACCCATTTAGTGACATAGTCAGTACAGATAAGGATGTACTCTTTATTTTTGGATTTTGTATCAAAATGTCCTACAAAGTCTATGTCCCACTTTTTAAATGGTTCAAGCACCATCTAGGGCTGTAAAGGCATTTCATATAAATGTGTGGGTCTCCCCATATGCTAACATATATCATAATGAGTAGTATATCTTATTGCATATTTATGAATTGAAGGCCAATAGTATCTTGTATTCAAAATTTTGACTGTTGTGCACTTGGCTACAAAGTGGCTACCACAGGGTTCATCATGTTAGGTATTGAGTATATCTAGAACTTCATATTCTCTAAGACATCTTCTAAGGATGGAGTCAGGTCTAGTGTAGAACATAAATTTGAATATCCATGAATATCTATAACTTCTATGAATCAAAGCTCTCTGTTGTTTAGGGAGGAAGTGATGTGGAAGTAGCCTTGTTACAAGGTAGTTAGTAATATCAACATACCAAGGTGTGGTAAGGGTGAGAAAGAATAGGTGATGATCTATAAATGAGTCATCCACAATGGTATCTTCTTCAAGGGTTTGTAGGTGTGATAAAAAGTCAACCACCACATTGTTCCAACTAGGCTTATCTATAATGGTGATAACAAATTCCTGTAATAAGAGTCGTCATATTATTACTCTAGTTGGAATAGCTAGTTTATTCATAAGGCACTAAATAGATACATGGTCTATATGAACAAAGACTTGATACCCTATGATGTAGTGATAGAACTTGTTGATAACATAAACTATCACCAAGAACTCTTTTTTAGTAACTATGTAGTTTAATTTTGATATCTAAAAGTTCTTCCTTACAAAATAGATGACATAATCGAGTGCTTCCTATTTTTGGCCAAGCATAGCTCTGAAGGTAGTATCCAAAGCATTTGTGTGAATTTAGAAGGGAAGCTTCCAATCAGGACCATGCAGAATAGGGGTGGTGATCAATAATTTCTTCAATTTTATGAAGGTTGTATCATAAGGATTGTAGATAAATTTAGCATATTTAGTTAGAAGGGTAAACAATGGTGCTGCTACTTTACTAAAATTATTGATGAATCTCCTATAGTAACTAGCATGTCCTAAAAAACTTTTAACATCTTTATATTTTTGAAAAATAGGTAGGTTTTTGTTGATGTTAATTTTTATAGGGTCAACATTAATCCCTTTAGTAGATACATGGTGGCTTAAGATAATACCTTTTGTCATAAGCATGTAGCATTTCTTGTGGCTGAGAGATAGATGGTGCTCCTAACAACATTGTAGCACTTTTTCTAGGTTCTTGAGGCACTCAACAAATATTTCTCCATAGACAGTGAAGTCATCCATATAGATTTCTACACATTTATTGTCAATATTAGCAAAGATACTCAAGATAACCCTTTAGAATGTTACAAGAGTGTTACATAGTGCAAAGGGTAATACAACATAAGCATAAGTACCCCAGGGATAAGTGAAGGTGGTATTTTCCTAATCTTCAAGAGCAATTATAATCTAGTTATAACCACTGAAGCCATCCAAAAAGGTAAAATATTTCTTCTTAGCTAATGTGTCCAACACTTGATCAATGAAGGGTAGAGGAAAGTGATCATTTCTAGTTGTTGTGTTGAGTTCCTTGTAATATATGCATACACAACATTCTCCATTTTTCTTTGGTACAATTACCAATGGTGAAACCCATTCACTATCTGAGATGAGATATATAAATCTAGTAATCAAGAGTTTTTCTAATTCCATTTTGACTATTTCTCAAAGAGCTAGATTCGTCCTATGTTGTGGTTATCTGATTGGTTAACACTCTTCTTTGATGTAGATATGATGTTTGCATACTTTTGGGTTGGTTCCTTTCATATCCTCATAATCCCATGCAAAATCATGTTAGTTTTCATGCAACATGTTGACTAGGTGCTTTTTCTCATTTAACTCCAACTTGTTATTAATAAGTAATGTTTTTCTTAGAGAGATTTCAATTTTTTGTGAGAGTTCTTTCATTATTTACATATTGCTAATAGATCTGTTTTGGCTACACCTATGAAGCAACAATTATTTGAATATTTTTTGTACAGATGCATCAGAATTATCCAATTTCTAGAAGCTAGAAGTTGGGCACTCAACACATTGCAAGTAGTTAAGATATGTAGAAAGAGTTTGGTAATTATGCTAAAGAAAATTGGAGAGAATGGTATCTTCCTCCTGATCAACCAATGTGCATGCATGGTCTATGGTAAATATAGAAATAAAAAAAAGTTGCTCTGCTTCATCTTCTTTAGCCCATAATGAATGCTCAGATGTAAAAATTGGCTATGCTAGGGGATAAAGGACCAATTTATTAGTGTGGTTGCCATTGGAAATCATCATGTTACTCAATCTATAGTTGATGAAGGTGTTAGCTATGGTAAGCCAAGGTCATCCTAAGATAAGAGGATATCCATCCAAATTAGACTTAGGTTGTAGCATAATGAAATCTCTAGGATACTCCCAAGAATCTATAGTGATGATAAGATATTCAATGATTCTTTTTGGTCTAACTATAGACCTATCAACCATTTATAACATTATAGATGTGGGATAAATATTATTTAGCTATAGTTTGTGCATAGTTTTGGTTGTCATTACATTTATTGCATCCCCCAAGTCTATTAATGTGTTATATAGTTATTGGTCATGGATCTGAACTATTACCATTGGGCATCCTAGATTTGAATATTTATTTGGTAGGGTGTTCCCTAGCATGATGTCTGCTACCTGACCAATCACATGCACAATATTGGGATCTTTTTTCTTCCTTCCTAGTTTTTGTAGAGAGAGGTCTCTAACATTTTTAGAATATATGGGTATATCCTTGATGGCCTAGAATAGAGGGATTTTAACACAAGTTTTTAAGCTCTCCCATGAAATCAAACTCAGGTTCAATTTTATGGTGTTGAAGGTTGAGACATTTTATAAATGGGGGGGATATTTCATCAACAACCTTATTTGTTGGTTTAGAGATTTCTTGAGGTAATGGAGGTGGATTAGCATGTTCTTCTGGGGTTTCATCATTTGACTCCCTTATTATGGTTGGTGTTGGGGGTGGTATAACTTTCCTTGAATGTAGGTCAACTTCATTGATGTTCATCATGTATGCCAGGTAATGAACAAGCTCAATACTTAATGTGTATTACATTGGCTTATTTATAAGATTTTGTATGGGTTAGGTAGCTAGCTGGTTAGGCTTAGTTGTAGCTTGTGTATTAGGCATAAGAGTAGGGGTTTGTTGTTGTTATTTTGGATGGAATCCTCTTGGAGAGATTCCCCATGGCTGGTTAGGTCTCTAGGGCTTTTGCCACTAGTTTGTGAAGGGTGGACCTTGGGGTGGTTGCCAAGCTTGCATCCAAGATGGGGTTATATTTTGTGGAGGTTTCTAAGAGGTAGTGGGGTAGCTTGCTTGAGGTGGATGCCAGCTAGAATTAGGAGGTGGAATGTTCATCCAAGGAATAGTCCAATTGGAAGTAGCATTTGCAAATTGTAAATTAAAAGAGGTAGAATTTACAAAACATAGATTTTGTCCCATACCTTGATAAGGTGGTTGTTGAACCCATGACCTTCTTTGTGCAACATGAAAAACTTGGTCACTATCTCCTCCTATAACATGTAGCTCTACTATTTATGGTTCTTTAGTTTTGATATGAGCTACTTTAGCCTGAACTTCATGACATCTACAATCAATGTTTTTCTTCTTATAATCTATATAGTAAATGATCAAGGCTTGATCCAAAGTTGCTTGATTTTGTTTTGAGTGCAGGCTATCCATTTGGGTGGCCAAATGGTTAATTATATCCTATTTCATGTCCTATAATAGGTTACTAACCTTAGTTTTTTATAGGCCATTTACAGCTACCAATAGGAGCTTATTGTTCCTAACTTTGTTTATGGCAAATCTAGAATAATTCTTGCTTAGCTCTTTGATATCTAAGAATGGTAGGTGAGAAATATCTCCTTGACTCATTAGGTGTAGGTCTTCTAGACAATCTTCTCTGACTCCTTTCAGAAAGATGATTTTTAAATGTTCTTCTCCAAGTGCACTTTTCTTGAATTGTTTTACACTAAACATGATCCATTCAACATAGTCCTCTAAGGATTCATCCCCCTCTTGAGTCATCTTAAATATGTCATTTATTCTATAACTTCTTCCTCTTTTATATTCCTTATACTTGGCCAAAATTTTCTTTTTCATGTCCTCCCAAGTGCAAACCGAATTACTACCTAGTCCCATAAACCAACGAAGTGCTGAGTCTTTGAGAGTAGCTGAAAAAAGTTTCAATTTTTGTGCATCCTACTTGTAGTCATAACTTCTATAGAGGATATCAAATTCAAACAAGAATGTGTTTGGGTCTTTTGATAATGTACCTCTAAAATTGGGTAAGGCTAGAGGTAGAATGTTTTTCATTTGTGTTATGTTGATTGCATCTCGAGTCCCATTATCATCCATAAAGTCTCCTTTTCTACTCATGATGGCTCTTCTTATGATATGGATACCAAAGGTACTCAGGATCTCATCCTCAAATTCTATGTCAATCCCTTGGTCAGTATGATAATAAACATTTATCTATTGATCCTCAATCTTTTTACTAGATGAATGGTCTAAAAATTATCCTAAGCTTCCTTTGATTTGATCAAGAAAGCTTTGCTGAAATGTTGTAAATATGTTACTCTCCAAGGTGTCTGGTTTATGTAGTTCCTCTCCTTTATTTCTTCTTACCATCTTAGCTAATGATTTCTCTACTTCTATTTCCTTCTTCAGATCCAATAATGCTTCTTCTACAATCTACCCCCTTTGATTTTTAGTGTTCTCTTCTTCAAGAGCCTTTCAACTTATGGTATATTCTTCAATAGGATTCTTAGTTACTGTAGTTATTTGTGATTCTTTCCTAGCAAAAACTTATGTATTTTTTGGTATGAATGTCCCTCAAGAATCTCTTTCTCTTTGCATACATGTTATACCACTCCTTCAGTTATCCTATCCCTTCTTGCACAGGGTTAGTTTTTTTTTCATGTGTTTTAGGGGGTTGTTTTAGACTAAAAAAATAATACAAAAATAAAGGGGGTGAAAAAATCAAAACAATCAAGAATTGAAATTCTACTTATAGAAATCAATAAAAATTTATCTACTGAAAGTGGGAATATTATATTAGAAAGTAAGAAATGAAAGTAGGAAAATTAAAAGCACACTTTGCCAAAAAATATCACTTTTGTTAGAAATAAATTTTAGAAACATGAATTAAGTAACTTATGCATTATTTACTTCTAGAAACTTAGACATCTAACATAAGACACCGTAGTGCCCTCACTCGACTTACCCAACTAAAACTATATGTCCAGGAACTTAGACATCTATTATAAGACACCGTAGTGTCCTTACATGACTTGCCCAATTGGGTAGAATAGTGTATTAACCAAATTTTTTAGTGGTTAAATTTAGAAATAATAATTGAAATATTCCTTGATAATGGTGCTAAAATGTTGTGCAAACTAATTACCTAGTAAATACCAGATTCTTAAGTCTGATTAACATTAATAATTAACCCAAGATGCGTACGCTTTTCAAAATGTCAGCACTATATATGCATTATTGATTCAAAAATCATCTAACATTTTTAGTTGCATTATAATGAATTTATGTAGAATTCACCAGACATATATACTATAAAATTACTATGATATAACTAGAAAATCACTCAACACTTATGAGTCACACACATACCACACTTATATAATCAAACTAATTAAAATCAACTTACATAACACACTTAAAGCTAAAGAGAGTTAGGATCTTCACTGCAACTCTTTTTGAGGGGGGCCTTCCTCTTTTATAACTGATTTCCAATCCTTCTCTAAGAGAATTCACAAAATTCTCACAAAATCAATATCCTCATTACTCAATTTTATAGCAGTTAAAGATTGTTATAGGAAGTTACAATATTTAGAGTGCAATGTTACAATTTCAATACTTTTGCTATTATCTATTCAAATTAACTAACTCCTAATCTGATCTAGGTTCTACCATTAAATACAGAAGACAATTTATTAACTCTTAATCAAAAACACCAAATTAGAAAAAATACAAATACTTAGAAACTACCCCAGTCAACCTTTAAGTGGTTAGTGACTAAAGTTACTTCTTTTAGGTTTGACTGGGTTAGATATAAGGCATATTATTTTACTATTTTATTTTCTTTTATCTTTTCTCATCTTTGGCAACACATCCAATATTTCCTTGCATGTAGGGAATCCATATAACAACTATGATTCCTTCTAATCATCCATTTAGTTCCCAAAATAATTGGATGTGTCTTTTAGATCTTCTCAACAATAGCTCTATTTTGCATAATGACTATGAGTAGCCTATAGGTGAAGCCTATAGTTTCTATGGGCATTCTATAGTGGCTATAGAAAACCTATAGATGAAGCCTACAGTTGTTACAGGCACTCTGTACTAGCTATAGACAACTTGTAGGTGAAACCTATAGTTGTTATGGGCACTCTATAGTGGCTACAAGAAACCTAGAGGTGAAGCATATAGTTGTTACAAGCACTCTATAGTGGCTATGAGCAACCTGTAAGTGAAGCCTACAGTTGATATAGGCACTCTATAGTGTCTATGGACAAAATATAGGTAAAACCTACAATTGATATGGGTAGCCTATAGTAGTTATGGCTTAGCAAGATTCTAAAACCTTTCATGAACCTTCAAATGCTTGTTAGATAAATTCACACCAAGATAATTAAATCAAGGAAAAAGAATCAATAATTCATAACACACACACACACACACACACACACACACACACACACACACACACACACACACACACACACACACACACACACACACACACACACACACACACACACACACACACACACACACACACACACATATATATCATAACTTCATTCATTCACTTGCATTCATGACAGATAGTTATGGGATTTACATGGAAAAAGACATAGACTAAGTATGGATGAGGCTATAAAAGTAAGCAATTAGTGGCCTCATCAAGTGTCATCCACTCCCTTCCATGTATTTTCATGGAAAAATAAAGCCAATTTTGAGGCCAAGTGTGCAAGGTGTGTGAAAGAAGAGTTATTTTGACTGCAAATGGTGAAAGCTCATTTTTAGATGATTCTAGATGAATAGGACTAAAACCAATGCATGGAGAGGCATGTATAAAATGTTTGCCTCTCATTCCAATCATTATACCTATCCCTAGTTAGTTTTGAGACATTCAAACAGTGCTAAATCATGAAGGCAATTTTATAAGCCAACAAAGGGAATTTCATGAGTTTCATGACTTGGGGTGACACTTTTGCTTCCTAAATTTGCATGGTTCATTTCACATCTTCTTCTCATGCACATATAACTCCTTTTATAAACTTTATAAGTGTCTTTTTGAGCTTTAGACTTCTCTTTTATCCTCTCTCTCTCTCAAATTCTATGATAACTGGCCATTTTGGCCTTTGTAAACTATGATCTACCTTAGTATGGTTAAGCTCTGCTCATTTTCATACCGTTTGATCAATAAGACTACTTATTTTTACCTCTTTCATGACTATTCATAGTGTGTTTTACTTGGATGATTGATTTTTCTTAGTGATGGCTTGTTGTTTCCTTAGCATTGTTGTTTCATTCTCTCACCTATTTGTAGTTGGAAAGCTTATTCTTATAGGGCATGTGAAGTGTTTTATGATGTGTAAAGGTTGAGTGAGTTAGTATATTCAAATAGTTCCATTCTATGCCTCTTTTCTAGTCCTCCTAGCCTTAACATTCATTACAACCTCATCATGTAGCATTGATGTGAGAAGATGCAAATTGGAGAAGTGTATGTTTGGTTAGTCCCTTGTTCTCATGTGTAACATGTAGCTGGTTAGTATTCATCAACTATTTTTTTATACCACATCCCTTAGGATAGTTTGATTTTATTTTTCTCTCTCCCTTTTCCCTCACAAATTTTAGGTGTAGTAGTGATCCAAAGTGGTATATCAAGGGAGCTAGTCCTATCTAGAGATTCACCTGATTATTAGGCTCACCCATAGCCTAGAGGTGTTTCAAATGTGCCACTTGGATGAGGAGAGCTAAGACATATCTTCAAAGGGTGAAAATCCAAGTGAAAATATATAACACTATAACCAAGAGAAAGGATTTAGGAGGTGATGGTAATGTGCCTACAAGTTCATCTTATCCTCCTTCAAGTTAGTAAGGCATGGTTTCAAGCATGATAGTCCCAAACACACCCACACCTCCTCCAAATTAGAATTTGGAAAGTTATGCTCAAGGTGCTTCAATTCCTTAAGTTCTAAAAAATTCTTTTCCTCTAAAGACTCAGATAAGGTAAGCACTTCTACTCTAAACATAGTAGATTCATTGAAGAATGCCAAGGCATCCATTTCCCTTTGGGATGTCCTCCATATGCTTGGCCAAAAGGAGCTCTTAAAAAAATAGCTATCTATTATCCCTAATATTCCTTTACCTCAAAGAAATAATCATGGTTATGTTACTCTCACTAACTCCCCAAATAACATTGTTGAACCATCACCAAAGTGGAGAATCCTCTACCTTTCTACCTCACTCTCATAGTGGGGGACAAACTAGTACATAATTTCATATTTGATAGTGGTACTTCTACATCATTCATGCCCAAATTTGTAGCTGATAATTTGGGCCTAAAATATGAACCACATACCAAAGGAGTGCTTCAATTAGATGGTATGCCTGTTAAAATAATAGGGTTGATCAAAAAATTGAAGGTCTTTCTCCATGACTATCCTAATTTTTCCATCCTTTAAGACATTTATGTTGTTGACCTTCCTACCCATTTTGTAATATATCTTTCAAGATATTTCATAGCCAATATAGGTGGATACCTCTCAGCTAATTGGTCCTTCTTGGCCTTTAGGACAAGATATGGAACCAAGGTTACCATAAGAACTCAACCACTAGCAAGATTCCACATTGAGCCTTATGTAGAGGCAAGTTCAAATTTGAATTGTGTGATCAATGAGGAAGAGTAAAATAATGTGGATGATTGTGATTCTTCTAAGATTGAAGTCATTTATGACTTGTTTCTAGATTAGCATGGTGCATATCCTTTTGAGCATGATCTATATGCATATTTTGAGCAAACTGACCTTAACACCTATATCATCCATGAAGGAGCATTTGAGCAAGCTGAGGTAAGTGTTGATCATTATTCATCACAAGTTGTTGAAGGTAATTATATGATTCATGAGCATGATGATGATATATTTAAGGACATAATTGATCAATATGGTGAGAAGAACAATATGATTCTACCTAAAATTGATGAAGTTTCCCTTAATGAGGACACTCATGAGGAAGAGGAGGATGAATTATGGAAAAGGTTCAATGCCATATGTCAATATTTTGACCAATTAAATAATGTTATTCCCCTTTATAATAATTCTATATCTGATGTGTTTGTTAATGATTCTAATAATCATATTGTTAAGTGTTCCATCAAGCATGAAAGTGTATGTCAATCTATTGTCTAAGGATCTACAGTCAAAGAAGAGTTTCATGAGTCCAACGAAAATTTCATTATGATTAAATAATAGTCAAGATCTCCATTTAAGATAAATCCACATTGATATTTATTGGAACATGATGTAGGCAGCCCTGATGACTCCATATATCAAGCACATTCTATCTTAGAAGAGAATGAAGATGATGCAGTTGTCAAACCTTCTAGTCTGTAGTTTGAAGAAGACTAATTAGATATGATAGAGATCAATCAAGATCTTTGGAGGATAAAAAATATAATTCATTAAGATTCCAAATAGTCTACTTGTAGGCTTAAGAAGACATAAAGGTGGTAGGCTTGTTGATCATCGACATATGTAAGTGGTTGGTGATGAGTAGGATTCACATGCTAGATTGCCTTCATGGAGTGACAAAGATGCAAGAGGAGCCATATTTGACCTTTATTTAATTATGGTAAGATGTTTTCACCTCAAGAGTGATGTTTTTTAAATATTAGATTAGGTGTGTGTTTTGTCCCAGTTGTGTGTGTTGTGTTCCATAACTATTATAGTTGAACACATGTTTGTTTCCCTTTGGTGTGTCTTGTTTTATGTGTCCTTTATTTGTGTTTTGTGTGGTTTCAAAGTCAAATTATATGACAAAATGGTGTATATATGACTCTATGTCTCAATGGATAGGATTAGGCTATTGGTCTTGGTATAGCAAGAACACCACCCTTCAGAAATTGCCAAGAATGTTGACTATTTTGACCACAAGTCAAAATAGGTCAGCCCCCTATAGTCCAAAACCTATATAAGGGTCTATTAGGGTCTTAAAGGGTGTTTTATGGTCTTATTTTATGTCACTTAATGTGTTTATAGACACTAAAAAACTACACACATACAGTTATAGATGTCTAAATTCCTCGGTACCCCCTAGAGATCATCTAAACCTTCTTAACCCTTAACCCAACCCCTCTTAACCTAACAAAGTCACTATTATAAATCACTATTCATTATGACTATTCATAATGACATGGCATGTCATTATTCATGGTGACATGGTAAGTGGCATGGTAAGTGACTCAATAATGATATGGCAAGTGACATGGCTTAGAAGTAAGGTGACTTGAAGTGGGACACCGTACCCAACTTAGGACCCTTATCCAAGGTACTTAATGATCTCATTAAGCACCATAGTCCCTCCCTCCAAAATTTGGTGTGTTTATCGGTAAGGGTCCACCATTTAACATCATCCTTTGTCCCCATGCATGAAAGTGACACCAAAGTATGTGGGGCTCCTTTTCAAGTACTTGGGAAAAGATGGAAGTGAGTGTTAGAAAGTATTTTGGACCCATATGAGCATATGGGAATTATCCCCACCTATTTTGGACATACTTTCCAAGTGGGAGACACACTTATGAAGTGGGAATCCCACCATCTTTGTCCTTCATGATCACTTACCCATCCACCTAGAAAATGGAGCCAAAGTATGTGGGTTTCCTTGTCAAGTACTTGGGAAAAGATGGAATTGACTGGTGGAAAGTCTTTTGGACTTATTTGGGTCCATTTTCATGATCCTCACTCTATTTTAGACTCTTTATCAAGGTGGGAGACAAACCAACCAAGTGGGATACATATTATCTAAGTGGGAATCTTACCCCCTTGTCTTTCATGACCACTTATGATCCCACTTGGAAAATAGTACACATTTCATTATTTCACTCCTTTGGCATGTTTCTTGACATCAAATTCTATAAATATAACCCTCCTCCTTCACCCATGGTTAATTTGGTCTTTGGTAGAAGCATTCATCTTATAGGTTTGGAGGTCACTCATATTAGAGGAGAAAGGTCAAAACAATATAATTCTACCAAAATTGTTTCAAGGCTTCTTCAACAACATCAACATCAACAACCATCTTCCATCTTGAGGTAATTTGTGTTTTTTTTCAATTTTAATTCCTTCCTTTCTATCCCCCTTGGCCTCTTCTTTCTTAACTTCTAAACCTCATCCTTTAGACTCTTCTTTATTGACCTCTAAACTATAACCTCTTTATCTTTTCTTTACCATCTTCCCCTTTTTCCCTTTGCCATTTTTATCCCCTTCACCATTTACCCATTTACCCTTTTGTCCCTTTGACATCTTTAGTATCTTACCCATTCACCCCTTTTCCTTTTCACCATCTTGACTTTTATCCCTTTACCTTTTATTATCCTAACCATCTACCAACCTCAACTAAACTATCCTTTTGACCCTTGTCAAATTACCAAAACAAAGCCACAATCTTTTTTCAACTAATTTTCAGCATTAGTATTAATTAAACTAGTGAATCAATAGGACAAGTTGATTTAAAATCATTTTGCTCCATGTTGGTAACTTTATCCTCTAAATATTGAATAAATTGAAGAAGAATTTTCATAGTATACCCATTGGAATTTAGATTTGATGTTTGAGAAGTCACCAAAGGGGATGAAAACACCACTTTAGTTGATGTAGGCATTGAAATTGGTAATTGAGTTGAATTATTAATTATTCCCATGGATGATGTGGAGATAATTATACCATCTAAGGTTTCACATTATTAGATGTGGATACACTAGCCTTATCATGTTTATTGATTTTTGCTTGTGTAACATGTAAGAATGCATTAATTAATTATTTATTTATATTTAGATGTTTGAATAAGGATTATTTATCTTCCATTTATAAATGATATTTTGTAACATTTTCCATATTTTATAAATGTAAAAATACATGTTAAAAGTAATGGAATAATTCAGATCTACAAATTACTAAAATTAAAAACCCTAACAAGTTGAAAATCCTAAAGCAAGCTATGAGTTGGATGAAAAGACTTGAAGATTGATTCATAAAATATTTAATCATTTATAATAATGTGGGGGTTAATTGGGTATGATAACCTAATCAAATGGATGAATAAAATTATTCTAGGTCGAGCCAATTAAATTTACTCAGATAACACAATATACTAAATCTTAAAAATTACTAAATATGGAAATTACAATGCCAATTTATATTCTAATACTTATAACACAAGAAAGGGATGATACTTAGATTATTTTCATATGTGCATATGGATATAAGTTTTGAAAATTTGAAATTAGGTAGGCTTATATTCAGGATCTAGTCATCAAATTCTGTAAATATTTTTACTGGAGGCTTGGACACTTGCATTAACATGTGGACACTTACGTTGATGCTTCTAAGTCTCAATGGTTATGTATTGTAAAAAATAATAATTATATTACAAAGTGACTTCCTATGCATATTAATTTTTTTTAATCATGTTTATATTATTGTATCTATATCACATGTAGAGGATCTATATGATTGTGTATAGCTCAAACCCTAGTTCTTGACCTTAAGTTAGGTCACCTTGCCAAAAATGGGTTTGTTAGTTCATGAAGTCAAGTTGACCTCAAGGACCCATCTATCAATGAGTGTTTTTTACATAGACAATAATCCAAGGAGGGACTTATACATATTTAGTTAACCCCTAAGTGTGGTTTTATGTGTGCACAAGGGTGCAATATGTTATATGTAAGGGCATGCAATGATATAGATTCTAACTTCACAAATACTACTCATGGGTTATTATTTGAATGATTCAAACCTATAATATGGTTTCTCTTATGAATGATACATAAATAGGGAAGAATAGGATAGTATAACTTAGTTTTTAAATTGATTGAATGATTTTTAATAGGTGCTCACTTGGTATTTACTATATGTGTGCTTGATAATGTTGAATGGCCTTTGTTTTGTATTTATACCACACCTTTTAAAAATATCTCACATAAGGTTAGATATGACAAATATCCAACCCATACATTTCAAAATATTTTCAATTTGGATTAATTTTGAGGTACAAACACTAGATAAGGAAATTGGGCACTAGCATCAATGCTAGTGTCCCTATGTAAATGTAAGTATTTGGCATGATAAAAAATTATTGAAGGTCTGAAATTGGTAGTGAAGGATATCTATCATATTTAAAATTTTATTTAGTTTATAGGTGATATATGTCATTATAATGATATGATATAACTATAATTTAAGCAATTAGGCATAATGAGATGGTGAATGTGAGCCTTTCGGTAGTTGAAAGGTCTAAAACTGAAAGGTAAAGTTGTGATTGGTATTTGTCAAGTGTATAAGATTGAGATGTTATATATAATCAAATTTTAGTATCTAAAACTTGGTAATTGCAAATCCTAAAAAATATAATTTATATATGTTATTGTAATAGCATGTACGTGTTAGTGATACATTCATAAAAAAGTCCACGAAATATAAATGTAACAATGTAAATGTCAACTTATACTTAACATGTACATGTTAGAGATACATTCACAAAAAATTCCATATTTAAATTTCTCACCTTTTTTATTTATAAGGCTTCATATTTGAATATTTTTTTAGGAATGTGTATGCATTTTTACTTTGTATTTTTCAAAAACATGCCTTGAGGAAAGAAAATGGCTTGAATTCCTGAATTTGAGGCCTAGACCTACAAACACACAACTAAATCTATATTTTTTTATTGAAAATTAAAAAATCCAAATTTCATCATCATAAAAACTATGAATTTCATCAATACATTTCCTAAAACTATTACTATGATGTCAAACACACTCCTCTTTCCAAATATATGTTTTTTTTAATTTTTTGACTATTTTAAGGTTTCCATCTACGTTGATTTCTAAGCATGTATTTTTTATGCTATTATATTCCACTAATATACATGTTTATATTTGTTTATGTATTTTTTTCATTCATCCAAATGAAAAAAAATATGGCTACAAACTAGGCCTAATTATATACACATTCAAACTAAAAAACCAAATTTTCATGTGTTTGGGTAGTTAGGGGGTTACATGTCCAACTATTCTTATTTTTATTTTTTAGGGTATATTTAATTTTAAAATTAAAAAATACATATATTCATTATTTTCTTTAAAAATAATATAGGTCTCAAACTAGACAAGTTTATCTAAATTTCCACCAAACGGTTTCAAATAATACTAAATGACACAAAAAATGAGGGTCTACACAATTGTATATCTACTCTAGTTTTTTCTAAAAAATATGAGTTCTTATTTGAATTTTAGATGTTTGACCTACTTATAATTGACCATTTAAAAAAAATCAGTAATTTAGAAGCTAGAATCGAAATGCTAAGATCCATGTTCTTATATCATCTTCAAATTTTGATTATAGCTTATCTCAAATAATCTATATAAGTTGAACTTTCTCAATTTTTATAAAAAATATGTTCACTTAAGACCCCCTTTTGTCCCCCAAATTTATGCACTTACCCAAGCATGAATAGGATATTATACTTAATCATTGATCCATATGTACAACTCAAAATTAAAAATATTGCAATATTAAGGCTTTTACCAAAATAAGTTGTGCATAATATGTACATAATTATGGATTCACAATAGGTTGGGGGCATGTCTCATGTTCACATGGGGGAAATTCTAATGAAATTATGGGGGAATTCTTTAGTACCATATTAGGCTCTATATTTATTAATTATTTTTATCATAATTGGATTTCAGTATTTTCTCTATGCTTGGTTATATAGTTATCTTTTTTTCTTCATTCTCAATTACATCATTACCTTGTTTGCTTTGTGTTTGGTCACATAGTTTCCTTGTTTGCTTTATGTTGTATACATATTTAGTTTTATTATTCTGATTTATTTGTGTTTCATTTTCCTTTAGTGTGCTTGATTTATTTGCTCTATGTCTTCATTTATTCACATGTTTGCTTAGTGTTAAGTTTGTCTTCAATGTATTTGGTAAGCTTACTCTAGGTTTGATGTACCTTCATTGCCTTCATTTTATACTATGTTTTTTTTTTTATTGACTATATTATGTACCTTTTATGTTGTTTACATGATTTTAAATTCTAATATGTTTGTTTCATGTTTTGTCACATATGTGACATATTTATACACTACTACATATGATATAATTGACATCACCATTTGGGTTGGATTAGTGTTACTAGGTGTTTATTTGCATGAACTGATGATGACACATATTTACTAAAATGGCAAAGAAAATTTGACATTAATAGTGATGTTGATAGCCTTGGATTTAAATATTAATTTATTTCATTTACATTTAGAGATTCTTTGTATCTTTTTTATATAAGACATCTCAAAGTCATCTCATCAATTGTTTTATTTTTCAAGAATAGTAGTGGAACTAATGTGGTTTAAGTGGAGAATAATAGTTTTAGTATCATTTATAAGTTAATTAGGTGAAGTGGATTGAATTTGGTGGAGCGTAAGTTTATTTATTTTGTTACTTGATTTCATTCATTAATTTTTTAAATATGTTAACTTATTAGTATACAAATATGTTTCTAAACATGGCAAATATGAATAGTTAAATACATATAAAATACTCATTTTCAATCACCTACCACCTAATTATTGATTTATACTATGTTTATATATTTAATACAAATAATAGGCCATATATATTTATGTTATAATCCTAAGATGTCTTTAAACTAACTTTTTGTGTGTCATAGAGAGTACATCATCCTCAAATAACTATCATATATCACCTGTATAGAGCCCTTATTTAGCACATGTACAAAGATCTTATTCAGTTAATATGGGTTAGTCTCCTACAAAGAGACCATGGGAATCAACAAGTATACTTGTATCACATGAGTTTATATGTAAAAATAATATATCTCTATAAATTTAAGAAGTGTCTTAATATTTATTTCACTTTTTATATTTTTAAATATTTAAACACTATTTTTTTCCATTTTATACATAGTGAGATTCAATATCACAACTAAAATGATCTAGTGATTGAAGTAGGAAAATAATAAGAGGAGGACACAGTGGTAGAACAACTCTAATATATAGTGTTTTGTTTGAGGTAAATGAAAATTGTGTATTTTTTGTAATTGATTCATGTTGATGTTGATGTGTATGGATATTTCATTGAAATTAAGTTAATATGTAGGTATCTAATAGTGAATATTCAAACAATGATATTGATTTTTAAATAGGTCAAAGAAAAAAAATATAAAGTATTTAATTTCTCATTATGTTATCCTAATGATGACATACCTTGATGCAGGAGCATCTAAGTTCACAAGATATCTTACATCATCTAAAAACATAGGTTTGGGTTCTTGTATGCACTCTGAACATTTATTTTGTGTTGTGTGATTTGTCTAATCTTGTGAAAACATTTCATGTGTGGGGGAAGATCAAAATTAGGCTTAAAAACATCATCAATAGACCCACATGGTAAGGAAATGTAGGAAGGATGGTTTTAGTCATATTCAAAACTAATTTTTTCTTGGAGAATGACCAAATTATTGATTCATGTAGGTGGAAGTTTTTAAATTGTTACTTTGTGTATGTGGTGGTTCTAAAACCATTTTGATGATTTCATAATCATCGATCTATATCATTCAAATATTTTTCCCACATTTGAAAGTTACAAAAAGTAATTTCCCATATCAAGAAAACATGATATGTGGATCATTTTACAAGATATAGGGATTTCAAGGGTGTGGCAAGATGGCAGTGTTAGGCCACTGAGATTTAAAGTCAATTTTATAAGAGCATGGGAGATTTATCTCAATCATCCAATGTAGAGAAAGGAGATATTAAGCAAGTTAGGATAAAAGATTGCAACTCTAGAGTAGAGCAAAGCTAAGAGAGCTTAGAGAAGATCACAAAGTGTGAGAGCATAGATATGAGCCTATTGAGTGAATGTATGTTCATTTTAACTTAGTCATTGTGAACTGAGGGAGTCTTATTCATAGTCTATGGGAAGAGAGAATGTGAGTTTTATGTTTGATTTTTGTAACACATATAAACATGAACAAAGAGTGTCTTTATTTCCACTTTGAGTCTTATATCCTTGAGAGAGTGAGAGTGTTGAAACACTAATATGGAGTAAGTAAACCATTCACCTCATCCCCTCATTCTCGTATGTATGAATTGGTATAAAAGTAAGGTTTCCCTTGTTAGGTTATGTGTGAATACTCTTATTGAGTCATTGGCAAGTTTTAACATAGAATCTTGTAGTTTTGATAAGATATGACACAATGAGGTAATCTTGTTGGAAGAGTACCAAGACCAAGAGTGCCTAGATTTTCATTCTTTGCATACATGATGAGAGGAATCATAGTAAGACTGGATGAAATGGAGACGTCACAAAGAAGATGAACTCATGTTGAATATGTGAATGATGAGGAAAGAGTATAAACTTAAGATAATGAATTAGGAGAGATAGTGGATGAGCCTACAAGTATATTTCTCAAAGATATTGAAAAGATAGGTAGTAAGCCAAAGTTGCATACCCCTTGTTATGATATAAGTTGGATGCCTTAGGATCTCATAGATAGGATCACATATATGGATAAATATTATATAACTATAAACCAATAGAGGACCCAAAGAAGGTAACATTTGTCTGTACCAAACTAAAACATCATGCATCCTTATGGTGAAATCGTGTGTAGCTAGATAGAAAGATAAGAAAAAAATATATAATCAAAACCTGGGAGAGGATGATGAAAAATTTTAAATGTAAGTTCTTGCTTTAAGATTATTATCTTAGTTTTTTAAGAAGTTACACAATTTAAGGTAAAAGGAGTTGTGTGTAAAATAGTATACAAAAGAGTTTTATAAAATTTACATTATAGTTGGTCATATGTAAGATGATCAAGAAAAAAGTGTCAAAGTATGTATATAAAATTCTTATTTCCATTCAATATGATATTAGAATGTTTAGGTTCAATTCAGTTGCAGAATCATATCAATGTGCATTGAAGGTCGAGGAAAAGTTGTGTAGATCGAAAAAAATGAACTCTAGAGATAAATAAATGTTATCAAGAGGAAGAGGATAACAAAATGGTGAAATAGGGCAAAATAATCAAGAAGGTGAAGTAAGTATTTTTATAAATCATAATTAGTCCCAAATAAGAAGAGGTTTTTCTTCTAGAGGAAAAACATACTTTGAAAGAGAAAGAGGTAGAGGATTCATGGGTTAGTGATATGAATGTTGAGAGGTTAAGAATATAGCATTTTAAATCCCTAAAGCATCTTAAAATATTAGTGAAAGGAGTGAATCAAACACTCATATTTCTCATGTAGATGAAGATAGTGTTAGATCTACAACACACACATAAAAATCAGTTAATGGTGAAGATATTATGATGAAAAGAGTGTTTTTGAAACCAAATAAAGAAGTAGATAAACTGGTTTAAAGAAATAACTTATTTTAAATTGTTTACAAAGTATGAGTTAAGTTTTTAAAATTTATTATTGATAGTGGTAGAACAAATAGTTTGGTTTCAAAGGAAATTTTATCAAAGATGGGATGAAAAGATTAGTGCACCAAACCCATACAAATTTTATTATTTGATTAAGGGTCATCAAGCGTTGGTGAATACTAAATATATGTCCACTTTTCAAATTGATTAATGTAAGGATGATGTGTTGTGTGATAGTATGCCCATGGAAGTATGCCATGTGTTATTTTTAAGGCTATGGTAGTTTGACATAAGATTTATGCATGATGGTAGAGTAAACACCTACACACTTTTGAAGGATGGTAAGTAGAATACATTGAGCCCTTAAAATAAAGATGGGAAGAAGTGAATAGTCTAAAAGTGTTGTTGATTTTTGGTAAATATTTATTGAGGGAGACAAGGAAAGATAAGAAATGTATTTATTTTTGGTCATGACTGGTGAACCTCAGGATAGAATGTTCCATCTTCTTCTTCCCATGTTTCCTTGACATTTAGCCTATGTGGAGGCTAATTAGTGGCCTACCTTAGGGGAAATCCTTAGGATAGGGTGAAGTGGTGGCCTACCCTTAGGGGTAGGCTAGGGCCTAGGTTTGGGGTGCCTTGGTAAGCCCTAGAGCTTACCAGAACACCCTTCCTAGACCCTTATTCAGTGGATTACCTCTCTCATGACATCAATTATTAAACCTTGAGGGTCTCTATTTATATTTGGATTATGCATTGCTCTTTAGATTCACCTTAGGATAGAATTATATTCTTTTACTTCTTTCAGTTGGTGGTATTACTACTTGCTTATAAATAATCCTCTACTGACTTGTTCTCTCCTTCATTATGGTTTATGTAGGTGGTGTGGGTTAGTTGTTGTGGTTTTTTGGGACTTGTTATGGCATCCTACCACCCCTCCTCACCCCTCACTGTGGTTGATGTTGGGACATCTCTCTTAGTTGGCTAAAACATAATATCAATGGCTCTACCAATTAAGATGTCTCTCCTACTTCTAACAATCTAACTCCTCATATTTATAGTATTTCATGTTGAATCAAGATGTTAGTGTAATAAAACTAAGTGAAATATAGGTATGCACATATTATTTCACTTCCCCACTCCATTTCCCTATAGTGCCTCTTTATAGGCCCCACTAATCAGTTTAAGAGCTCTCGAGTACTAAGCTATAGGTTTAAAACAAAACCTACAACCTAGTAATGGGTAAAGACACAAATTTTGTATCTAATTAGACCATTAGGCCATAAATATTCCCATCTAGGCCACATCTTAGGGTGTAGAAACCAAACAAGCCATAGGGTTTGCCTTAATGCCTCCCCTAGGCCCTTATTTAGCCTATTTCTTTCCCTAAACTATGCGTAATCCCCTCTCAATTATTTTTTCTATATCTTTGATTTATTCATCTCTAGAATAACTTGAAATCAACAAAAAAATATTTGTATGGCCTTCCCAAACCCTCAAAAAACTAGATAATCGATAATTAATACACTTTTACAAGCCATCTCACTCATCCCTCACATACTGGTATGCTTTGTGTGGGTCTTTGGCTCCTCTTGGATCTCCCTTGATGGTGTAAGATTTAAAATGACTCTTTTTCACCTTTTTTATTCTTTTTCTTACCTTGTTTTTATCCCTTTTTGGCTCTACACGGGAAATTCACCTACCATTATTAGTAGGACTGTGAAACTTCCACTTTAGAGGTTTTGGCTCATTTCAGACACAATGGAAATATTTATTTTATGATCCAAAGGCTTCTTAGTCCCATTTTTATACCATCCTGGTCTATTAGACCCCTAGGTCCCTTGGCCTTTCAGGCATGTGTATTCCCTTTCAGATGCATATTGGGATATAAGTAGAGTTGTTTACTTCTTTTAGTCAGTAGTTTATCTACTCCTAAAAATTATCCCTATTGACTCCCTCTTCTTCTTTCATCATTGTGTTTAAAGATGTGTAGGTTCATGGTTATGGTTGTTTCAAGACTTTCTCTAGTCATCACCATTTGGTCTTCATCTTTCATGAGCATTGTACCAACCTTTGTCACCTCACCCCATAGTCAATGTCCACCTTATCCAATTCACTGCAACTCAATTTTATTACTTGTATCCCCCATGTAGCTTATTTATTATGATGTGTTGAGATACTCCTATTGTGGTGGTGTCTTGCATCCCTGACCCCCATCATTTTTCACCTCTCAATGGTGATTTACACTAATGGTAGTAGTCAAGGAAACCCAATATTCATCACCATGGATTAGATTATTAATGACCCTTGGGGCCATGAGTTTATTATAGTTGGATATTTTTATTGATGATGAAAATTGTACCATCAATGAATCAACCCTTTTACCTATCATGAAGGTCAAGTTGGAATCATACCAGTCTAATCATAGAAAGGTTTATTAAAGATCATAAAGATGTGAGGGGTTTTTTATTATAAAATCTCAAAAATAATCAACAAGTTATCAAAATAACTTATTCCATTATAAGAATTAGAAATCCATTTATTGAGTCATGAATCAATTTAAGATGAGAATCTGTAATCTATTCTATTTGATAGATAAAACCTATTAGTTAGATAGTCTCTTGAAGAATAGAAACCTGATTTTATAATATATATGTATATTCAAATGATATCTTCACTTTTGCTTTCAATGGTCTATAAGCTAACCAAATATAGAAGAGATAGGTTAAGGAAAAAGAAAGAGAGACAAACATGTAATCAAAAGAGATAAAAAAACTATAAATAACTAATAACAAAGTAAACGTCTAATCTTATAGTAAAGAGAAATAAATTAAAATAGAAAATGAACTAAGAAAAGAATCTAATCTAAATAGAAAAAGAAATAAAACATGAAAATATTCTAAGAGAACATTCAAGGAATAAGAGAACCTCTAATAACATAAATGAAATCAAAGCAAGGGACAAACTAGATGATCAGAAAAAAAGGGACTAGATAATTTAAATAGGAAACTATTCCAAAAGAAGAAAAATAAAGATAAACCAAGACTGTAAATCAAGATTAAATCTAAAGGAAGGAAGAAAAATATAAAACTTAAGAAATAAAGAGAAATAAACCATCTAAAAATGATACAAACCTATAGCCTATTAAATTAAACTAACAAGAAAGCTCATGACTTAAACAGAAAACTAGAATTAAACTAAGAAACAAAATGTAATATAGTTAAACTACTTATCAAGATGAAAAAAAAAACTAACTATGATAAATAGAAACTAAAGATCAAACTGAATCTAGGATATTACTAAATAAGAAATAACTATGATAAACAGAAACTAAAGATCAAACTGAATCTAGGATATTACTAAATAAGAAATAACTAAGAAACTTTAACAAAAAAAGAAAACAAAATCAAGGATATAAATAACTTAAAATCTATTTGAACTAAACTAGATAAGCTAAAACCAAGGATATAAAAAAGTATCAAATAATAAAGCAAAAAATCAAAATGAAATACTAAATAAAAGTAGACTGAAACAAATATTAATCTAAATATTAAAAATCAATCTATAGTAAATCAAAATAACTTAAGAGAAATCTATAATGAACAAAGTAATTAAAGAAGAAAATAGAACTAATCTAAGAACTAAAGAAAAGAAATAAACTAAATTATTTAGAATAGAAAAGACTATAAATTAAAACTATATCTAACAAAAGAAATCAGATTTAGAAGAAAACTGAAGGTTCCATTTGTATTAAAGTTAGAGTCAATTAATTACAAAAGATGTGCGAGTCTCAAGATTAGCAGAAAAGATAAATTTCAATGAAAAAACCAAAACTCTTTCTCTACAAAACTTTTAATGACAACTTTGCAATTGAATAGATCAATGAAATGTCATAGAATAGAAAAATGATCATCATTATTCAGGCTAAATACTTGAAATCTACATATAAGATTGCAAATAGTAATCATCAAAAGATATTTAACTTAGTAAACTTTAGATAATTAGTAATAGATGATAAATATAACTGGATATACATGTGTTACATAAGTGATTACTGAACCATCAGATAAAGTACCATTAGGTCTATGTGCAAAAATTTTACTATCTCAAAGAAGTTGCATAAAAATAAGAGATAAATGATGGACTTCAGAAAAGTCTTCAATACCTATTATGCTTCGGTATTTAAATGAATTCTTGATCTCTTCTTATACCCTCAACTTAGTTGTGAAATAAGTTATAACTAACTTTAGTTAGTTATTGGTTAATGTTAACTAATTGAATTTTAACAAAGTCAATTAATTAACTAAATTTAGTTAAGGATAGATTTAATTAAGACTTTAAAAGTTTTAATTTGATCAAGATATTTAAAATAATAGACGTAGGGTACTAAACCTTAATGGGTGGGGACCCATATTAATTAATAATATAGTAGAATACACATTAATCATAAAATAATAAATCAAAAATTGATAAATTCTACTCATGTTTAAACCATAACACATTTCTAATTAACTTAGCATATATAATTATAACAAAATTCTAAAGTCACTGTATACACCAAAATTACCAAAATTTATCAAGTTTGAAATATCAAAGCGTCAAGCTAGAGTATCAAGTTCAGCGTGAAAAAGTTTAACACTTAAATAAAAAATTATCTTGTGGATAACCAATAGTCATCTGAATCTGATAACACTTCAATCACTTGTTTGTCCTATTCATGAAGATAAACATTATACTACATCTTTGTTGCAGGGAATGATAATAATCTAGTCCCCAAGTCAGATGTGTTATCATCAACTTCCAGCTTGATTCTTTTTATCAACCTAACTTTTATGGGTGCTTCAGGATTATTCTTCTTCACAGTAGTATTCTTTTTAGTATTCTAAGGTGGAATGTCCATGGTTTTCTTTCTGTTAACATATCCCTACCCTCCCAAAATCTCTCAATCCTCAAAATAGATTCATTATGGGCACTTGATGAATTCAACTTTCTACATTTGCCACCAAGGACTGGATTGGAAGGGAAGGTGTATCTAAAAGAATAGCCATCTTCCTAAGGTCCTTGGCATGAGTTGTCTCTACTTCAAGCTGATTGGGATGATTAATGGGTAACTAATTGGTAGGAAATGGATCATCAATTGGCTCACCTCTAAAATTAGGGGGTTGTAGTGGTAAAAAATGAGGATCATGTTCTAGGTGATGAGAAGAGCTAATTTGGGAATGTGCATGAGCTCCAAATATTTGGCCATGAAAACCCCTATGACCTCTATAGCATTAATTGGGTTAACAGGAAAATTATTCAAAATATTCCAAAAATCTAGGCCATAAGCATCAAAATGAATAGACATCCTTGTGCCCCTATGGAATCTAGGCCCAAAACATCCTGCATGAAATCTAACCCTATAAAAACCTCTATTAGAACCTAACTAACTTCCCCCTTTATTGAAATTTCCCCCCCATCCTTCATCATTATTACTCCCTATTAGTTTATCCCACCCAAACATATTGATTAATATGAAAGGAAAAAACCATATCTAAGCCTCGAAACAAATATTCATAAAGATAAACTAAAAAATGATTCTAAAAACTACATTGTACTTAAACCACTATACTATATCTAAATTTAGACTTTATTAATCCTCATAAATCAAACGTAAAATTTTGATATCAATTTCAAAAAACTTTAATCTCAATATCCATTTTAAAATAAAAGTTCAAAACCTCAATATTGAGATTAAGTTTCAAATAAAACTTCATGTTTTCAAATTAGCTTTACATTATTTCAAAAATATCCACACACACACACACACACACACACACACACACACACACACACACACACACACACACACACACACACACATTCTATTTTATCCACAACCAACTAATTCAATTTTGATTTTCACCTAACAATTGAAACCCAACATTGTCAAACACATTCTCTACTAAAAATAGACTAAAATCCCAAGGAGATCATTATCATACCAAATGCATAATAGATAATTAATTGTAACTAACCATTTGTGATTCATAAATGTCTATATCCATATTTATATACATGAGCCTAGAATCATGTGCAAACTGATCTTTACAAAAATGTTTAATGCATACTATCAAATTTATGTAGAACCATTTCATCATTCATGATTTTGGATATGCTCAAACTGAAACTATCCTTTACTACTTCAAAACACTTGTATAACTTTAATATATAGTTTGTAAGACAACTATATATGTAAAAAACTCCATCCACTAAATTTTCACATTAATTTTTGAGTTTATTAGCATCACTTTTTCAAACTTGTTTGTCTTTGTCTAGAAAACCACTTAAACATTCTCCATAAATACAAACCCTAAGTCTATTACCAATTTCAACCAAAGGCATTTGCATGCTTAATTATTCTACAATATTATAAATTTGAGACCAAAAATCTTATATGCATCAAGACTACTAGCAAAGAATTGAATTTTTTTATATATTTCTACAGATTTTGTATAAAATTGTCACTATTTCAACCCAAAATAGAAAAACAACCGCATACTGAAAAGCTATCCAAATGTATATCATGGATGGAAACCCTAAAACTTCAAATTTCAAACATGATAAAATATCAAAAACTCCAATATTTTGCATACAACCAGCACATAATCTCTTCTACTATTCCAAATTCAAAGAAATCTTCTTTGAAATATGTTTCTAATAGCAAAATTTGAAAATACAAAACTTAAGCCTTGTATTTCAAACCCAAAATAAATAAAAAAATCCATTTATTTCCTTCTCATAAGACATCAAATTTTATGCACAAAACCCTAACCATTTTCAACACATCTAAGCTTCTAACATGATAATAAAATAAAAACCCTTGATAGATATAAACTAGTCCATATATATATTCAATACTAGCTTCGAAAGTAAGATAAACTATTTCTATTCTGAGACTATAAAAGTAGAAAACCCTCTACACGTGAACCCCAAAAAAATTATCTAACCTTTTCTTAAAACTTCACCCAATCATGTAGAGACAATTTCAAATAAATATTCTTATTTTCTATTCATGATCACATGTATATATTTCTATAAAAAACCAAATCCATGCAACCAAAGAATAATAATTTATATTCAAACCTTCTAGGTGAATAGAAATTATTTCCAAGGTTAAGATGAAAAAACTTGCATCTATCTTCATGTTAGTTCTGAGTTTTAACATCCCAAATAAACCCATAAAAAAATTAAAAACCTTTTCAACCATGAAAAAAATTGAAAACCCAATTTCTTAATCAAGATTGTCATAAATTCAAACATGTCTACATGTGAAAGATTCAATGAAGATTTCCAATACATCCCATATTCTTTCATTTTAAAACAAAAAATCAGAACTCAAATCTTAAAAACCATGTAAAACTTTGTCTTTTAATTTTTAAACTTCATTCTTCTATAGAATTTTTGAAATGAGATTGATAAAAATTACCATGTTCATACCTATATTTCATGCCCAAACCCTTGCCAAATATTCTCTTCAAGCCTTGTTCTGTAACTCACCAACAATCTTGCCAGAGCTTTGCTCCCACTTAGAGCTTGCAAATGAATGAATAGAATGAAGAAAACAAATATTTTATTCACCACCTTGCAATTGTAACTAACCCAATAACATGTTTGGTTATTATTTTCCAACATTAATTATGGCATATTAAGCAATCTCACTAAGCTATTTTATCAACCCTATCAAATCTAGCAACAGACTAATCTGCATACTAAACACTTTACCAAATTTCGTAAACCAAAGAGGTCAATTAGTCATCAATGCCTAATTAACACCAAATCTTTAAACAATCTTGAAGTACTATGCACATACAACCAAAACTTAAATGCACTTGCCAACTCACCCAACCCATGGTCTAATCTACCCAATGATGTCCATCTTGATCCATTATTTGCCTTATCACCCATCGAAGGGTCTCATGAGTCATGCATTTCATAATGTTATTAACAATACTAAATAATGAAACAAATTACCAAGGTCTTTAGAGATATTACCCATTTCTCAACCAATAGTTATATTTTGTAAATGCATCAAATGTATTAACCAATGCCAAACCTTAAACTTGCTTCATGACCAAATAAAAGGATCTTTGACACTTGTGGATAAAGTTAGGCCTAAGACTAATTCATATATTTCACACCTAAAAACTAAAGCTCTTTATGCTCATTTTTTAGTGAAGTGATCCTTTACGATAGTTAGTAAATTTGGAAAATTGTATCTAACTTATCCATCCTCAAGATACCATGAGTGAAAAATATGTTCTGGAACTATGATCAATTGAATTTGACTATGCACTTAAACTCAAAATAGCTAGACTGAGAGTGTTGATTAGATTTTCATAAATTGAGGCAAGAATTTAAATGTAGAATTAAACAAACTAGATTTTCATAAAAATATGAGCAATTATTGAAATCTCCAAGGCATATTAACAACTCAAAGAACCAACATATCAAATAGTGAATAAACTGAGCTATACATTTTCAAAACTATCTTTCGATTGATCCAAGTTTGCATTATAACATCATATCACCACTGTTATCTAAATCATAAGTCAAATTTACTAATGAAGATTAAAACATCACCATAATCATCAAAAACGATTGAGAACTAAAAATTCATGCATTTACTAGAAATATCAAAGTAAATTGAATCTGAGTAACATAAAATTGATCACATCTATGATCATATATGCATATTTTATTCATTTATCCACCATGATCTTTGAAACCACTTAAAACATAAATAAAACTTATCAACAAATAATTATAATTCTATAATCAAATATTCATCTAAAAATACTATCAATCAATAGGCTCCCTGACACAGTTTTAGGCTTTATGATAGGGTCATCTCTATGGGTGTAAGTATATATTTCTTGAAAAATTTAGGGGGGTGTAGAAAATAGGCATAAAATTTCCCTTACCATTGAGATGAATAATGCAGATTAGTATCACATAATTATTAGGACTTTGATTGATGCTCATTATCTTGATACGTGTTATGTGTAGTTATTCTCTGAATCACTCTTAGCCATCTCTCAGCTCATTAGGGTCTAAAACATCTTTCTCTCTAATTTTTTCACCCTCTTTAATGTGGCATATGATTTTCTCTCCTTATTTGAGGACCTCTATATATCCCACATCCCTTACATAGAGAAAACTAGATCCAATTCTCTAATGGATATCATTCTAGATTTGATATCACTTATGTCCCTTTTATGTAGGAGCTAGAATTAGAGCTGGATTTGGATTTGGATCATGTAGATTTTACACTTATACCCATGGATAATGTCATCAACTATTAGTTTTATCACCATCCCTATCAAGTATATATAGGTAATGTTTTTTTATTTTCCTTTTCCTCTCTCTCTCCTTTGGATGACTTTTAAAAACTACACAACACTCCTTATTCATTCAAACATCAACTACTTGTACCTCAGGGGCATATGTAATAATTATTTTGATGACTCTATTAATATTAATTGTTATATATCATCTCACATATATAATACCAACCTCATCGATCCAATTTGAGACTATATGCATGCTTTAACACACCCCTATCCCATTATACGCCCCTCTAATGATTCCTTATACTCTTGAGGAGCTTCCAATCACTCCCAAGCCCAATAGATACAACCTAGGGGCCACCAAAATCCCATAGTGTCCTATTATATGTTTTTTCCCCACAACCCATGGCCTAGGCCACATGTTTTAGGCAAAAATTATGGCATGTGCCATAACTTAGGCAGATATTTATTCTGACATGTTTTGGGGTTTTGTCTTTTACCTAAACAGTCATAAATGACTCCTTTTTAGTGATTATTTACCTTTGTGTGCCTTGTATGAGTCTAAATCATTCCTATTTACCCTTATTTTTCAAATTCTTGATCATTTTCTCTCTCTCTCTCTCTCTCTCTCTCTCTCTCTCTCTCTCTATTCATTCTTAGTCACTAAAGCATCTATTGTGATAGAGGTTCATCTACATTATTGCATATTGATTTTGTGACTCCATTGCTACTCCCAATTTCTCCTACTTTATTGTTTTGTGAAATACCTTAAAACCATCCAAAATTAACAAATAGAGATGAAAAGGAAATTAAAAACATTACCTACACTTACTTGATAAGGATGGTGGTGAAAGCAATAGTCGATGATATGATTCATGGGTACAAGTGCAAACTCTACATAATCTAAATCTAAATCTAGATCTATATTTAGCTCTTGTATAGAAGGGACACAAGTGATATCAAATCATAAAATCTAGAATGATTTTCACTAGAGGGTCATCTCTAGTTTTCTTTACATGAAGGATGTGGGAGATCTGGACATCCTCAAAAAATGAGATCAAATTATGTGCCACCTTGAAGAGAGGGAATGACTCAGAGCTAAGGACATTCCAGACCTTGGTGAGTTTAAACATGGCTAAGAGTAAGTAAGAGAATAACTACACATAGGACATGCCTAGCACATGAGCATCGATTAAAGTGTTAATAATTATGTGATACTTAACCATGGTATTCATCTCATTGGTAAGTAAATATCTATCTATAGAAAACTCTTGGCCTTATGGGTCATCAATAATCTAATTTGCAGTAGCAAGTCTTAGGTTGCCTCAATTATCACCATCAATGTGAATAACCAATAAGAGGTGCACCATCATGGGGACCAGGGATGAAATATAACACCAAAATAGGACTACTCAACATAGAGTGGAATAAATGAGCTACATAGGAGAGAAAGGTAATGAAACCAAGACATAATGAATGGGATAAGGCAGACACTAGTTATGGGATGAGGTGATTAAGGGTGGTAGGAAGATTTTGAAAGATGAGGACTAGTTGGTGAACACCAGAGCAAATTCTAAAATATCTACAATAATGAACCTACACACCTCCAAACACTATAATAAAATAAGAAGAGGGAGTCAGTAGGAATCAATTGTAAGTGAGTAGAGAAAATGACTAAAAGAAGCAAAAAACTCTAGTTTTATCCCAAGGTGCATCAAAAAAGGAGTACAAAATCCCAAAATGCCAAGGGACCTATGGGTCTAAAAGATTGGGATGGTCTAAAAATGAGCCTAAGAATGCCTTAAATTAGAAAATAAATGCTGCCATTATGTTTGGAATGGGCCAAAACCTCTAAGATAGAGGTTTCACCATCCTACTAGAAATGATAGGTGAATTTCCCAAGTGAAGCCAAAATAGTGCTAAAAATGAGGTGGGAAAAAGAGTAAAAAGGGTGAAAAGAGGCATTTTCACACCATTTCACTCTTGCACTATCAAGGGAGAGTCAAGAGGAGCCAAATACCTACATGGAGCATATGAGGATGCAAGAGAACATATAAGGGGTGAGTGAGATGGTTTTGGAAAGCCCACTAACTATTAATTATTTAGTTTTGTGAGTGTTTGGGAAGGCACTAAGAATATTTTTTGATTTCTGAGTGATTTGAGGGATGAATCAATCAAAAAATATAACCAAAATAGTTATGAGGGGACTACACACAATCTAAGGAAGAAGGAAGCCAAATAGGGGCCTAGGAGAGGAGTTTAGGAAATCCCTAGGGCTTTTTTGTCTATCACACCCCAGGCTACAACCTAGCTAGGCAAATCCATGACTTAGTAGTCTACTAGGATTTAAAACTACTAGCCTATCCCACTACTAGGCCATGGATTTTCTCTAAAACTACTTGATGGGGACCAAAAATAGGCCCTATAGGCCAATAGAAGAGGGAGTGAAATAGTGGGTGCATACTCACTCAATTTTCTCAAACTAACATCCTTATTCAGCATGCAAGACTGCATACATGAGGAGAATTCATAGTGCTAGAGGTAGAAGAGGCATCATCATTGGTATAGCCACTATCATTATGTGGTGGCTAATTGAGAGAGAGTGTCCCAATGTTAGCCATAATGAGAGGTGATGAGGGGTAGTATGAGTCTTATGACATATAGATACTAGATATATAAAGGTAGAGCAAGTCTTGAATAACCACTAATGCACACCACCTACCAAAACCATAAAAAATAAGAGAGGGAGTTAGTAGAGGATTAATTATGAGAAATCAATACTACCACTAACTAAAAAAAATGAAAGACTATGCTTCTATGCCAAGATGCATCTAATGAGGAGTGAATAAGCCAAAAATCTATATATAACCTCAAGGTATGATGGTGGATGCCATGCTAGAGGTAACCCACCAAATGAGAGATTAGGAAGGTTGTTTTGGTATGCTCTGGGACTTACCAAGGCACCATAGGCCTAGGCCCAGTCCTGTCCCTAAGGGTAGGTCACCATTTCACCATAACCAGGGTCCTTCCCCTAACGTAGACCACTACTTAGCCTCTATAGAGGCCAAATGGTATATAAAATGCAAGAATAAGGATGTGTAGCATCCATATCTTAAGGTTCACTAGTCATGACCCAAAATATAAGAGTTTTAAAGGTGGGGTCATTGTTGGTGAACAATATCTCTGAACCTAATGAGTAAGAAGGAAACATGCACACAAAATGTAGGCATGATATTTTTGTAATCACTCCTCTCATCGACTAGGTTGTGTGTTATAACATGGATGTAATAACACTCAAGATCTAACTTGATAACTTGAAATACCTTACTAGGAGAGGCATTGAGAGTGTCAATGCCATGATGAAACAATTGTGATGAAGAAAGGAGATCTACATTTAGGTAAATGTCTTGAAAGATGTTTCTAAAGAGTGAAGAGCTATCTTGACACCTATAAAGAGGCATCAAAGAGCATGTAATGGGCACAAAAGGATTGAATGTTGACCAATACTCATTAGGGTCAAACTGTTCATCCTTGATAAAATAAAATTCAATTTCAATAACCTTGGGTAAACCCATAAGGCCCCATGAGGAGATAACCAAATCTTCATCAAAGGGATTTGTCTTAGCATAAATTAATGCCTATGGATCTAGGTTTGCCTCCAAGGTGTGAACCTCACCTTCATTCACAAATTGGACCATGTAAAACATTACCAACATGATGGCTTGCATGATAGTGGTCCAAAGATGGCCAAAAATCATGTTGTATGAGAAATTCAAATCTAACACATAAAAATCTATCCTGACTATGTTGGGACCAAATTTGTAAACCAAGTTAAGATTAGCATGATTGAGTGTAAAAAGGACACAAATATCTCTAATGGGTATAACCAAATAATAGCAAGTAGCTAAGGGGGATAATTCAATTCTTAAAGAATAAGAAAGTAAACAACATGAACAAAAGAACAATACCAAGTAAGAAATGTGTTTTAAAAATATGCAACTCTAGTAATTGAAAGATTATTTCAAAAGGGAAATTACATTTTCAAGAGTGATAAAGAGAGATATAGAGATTATGTACTTTCAAAAACATAATCTAATGTCTTTGTTCAATAAAACTATCTCTAGTATGTGATATCTAATTTAGCAAAGGGAATGTCAGTTTAATCAAGTAAACTAAGTTATTTAAACAAGATAACATCTAACAAGTAGTAAAATGATTTAGAATCAAGAAAGCCTATGAAATGGAAGAAATTTTCAAGAGGAAATATGTTCCCAGGTTTGGGAGGATGCAAAAACTTTAGAATCTACTCTAAAACATGTTTTAAATGAGCTAAACTAGCATAAAAATACTAAACCCTAGCAAATACACTAATATACAACTATGGAGTTTCACTTTGCATAATAAATCTCCCTTAGATTAAGATCAAAGTATTGCGCAGGTGTTCTACCAACCAGGAATCTAAGTATGAGGTAACTATCAAGGAATACAAGGTTGTAATGTAGAGCCAAATCCAAACCAATGTCCAAACAATAAAGAGAAGGAGAAGTAAGAACTTGTCATATTGTATGATCCCAAGATAAGTGCACAAATCAGGGGCAACACAACTTTTATAAGTTGGGATCAATCCATAATAGAGAAAGAGAAACTAGGAGTAGTAATGGAGTCACCAAACCAATATGCAACATTGTAGATGAACCTCTATCACAATGGGCAGTCACCAAGACTGAATCAAGAGAAATCAAGAAGGAGAGAGAAAGAGTGAGAGAGAGAGAGAGAGATCAAAATGATTAAGAAGCTTAATAAGGGTAAATAGGAATGATTTGGACTCATATAGAGCACACTATAGGGCAGAATTACCAAAAAAGAGCCATTTATGACCATTCACATAAAAGACAAAACCCAAAAACACTTCAAGACAACTCTCTGCTCAAGCTACAATCTAGGATGTGGATTTTTGGCCAAAATATGTGGCCTAATCCATGGTTTTTGGGAAAAAAAACCCATGGCCTAAGACACCATGGGATTATGGCGGCCCTTGATGTGCATTCAATGAGCCTAGGAGTGAGTGGAAGGTCTTCAATAGTGTAAGGAAGAATTAAATGTTGGAAGCATAATCACTAACATGGAGGTGAATCATTGTTTTAAAAAATTTGGTTCAATTTATACTCAGTCATTCATGATCTATGAAAGTAACATAATGATCTAACAAAGCATAAATAAAAATTTAGATGAACATGAAACAAGATAACACATATATAAGTGGGAAACCCTCAAGGGGAAGAAAACCCACTATGATATCTACAAATGGAATACAGTCCTATAAAACAAAATACCAAATTTAATTGAGTACCAAATCAATTTAGAGCACCAACCCTAATAAATTCAAGCACCCACTTCACTAGGCTTTAGCAAGCACCTACTTGCAAGGAAGCACCAACTCCCTAAATACTCATTACCAACCCATCCACATAATGAATTTTGATCACATTCACATCTCTACTCTTTTTTTATGGTTTATAACTCATTTTAAGACCACCTTCTACTCAACCATGCAATATTTTATTTGTTTGTTTTTGCATACCCTCAATTAGGCCTAAACTACCTTATATATATATATACTAGTCTCATGGGCACACACCACTTGGTTGGTCACACACATTAAACCTCTTAATTAAGACACATAATAGGTCTTAGTACATCTTATGAACATTGTTAAATTGTAATTTTAACCCTTTTTGGTTTTTCATAACTCAATTAGGCCTTATTCCTCGTTTAGGTCTTATGGAGACCTAATTGCATTAGGTATGTCCTCTTAACACCTAAACTTGATCTTATTGGGCCCAAATGTGTTTACCTAACAATAAAAAACCATTAAATCACTTATCCAATGAACTTTATGGACCTCATCCATGATTTATTATACTTGTATCCTTCATTCATACCATGAAATCTCCTTTAGGATAAACTGCCCTATTAGGCCTATGTACCTCAAAAGTTTGTCTTGAAATAATGAAGCTTGAACACCTTAAGATAATCAATTATTAAAAATTAAACATTTAAAAAAATTCACTATTACATTAAGGTCATCACCAAATTCTTGTAACACCTTCACTTAGGAGATAAAGGCTCAAGAACATCTCTACAACTCACTTAGAATTACAAAATCTCCTTAAAAACTAGTTATGATGAAATAGACCTCCATCACCTATTAAAACATTTTTTATGACTCATAATGCATACAAAAAATCATATGATATCTCTATAACATCTTTAGAAAGAAATGTCATATGGTCTAATGGAAAATACTGATCTTGTCGACCAATTTTTTGACCTTATGTCTCACAGTCCTATTTGAACCAAAAAGGCCATTTTGTGAGCAACATTTTCACCATATACACTAGCCTCAGTTCCTTCAAATCATTAAAATTACTTAAAATTCATGAATAAATTCTACATGTACATTTTTTCATCAATTTATCATGCACAGACTCTCAAATCAATCTCTTCATCTCTATCTAGGTTTTATAATATTCATACCATTAGGTATGTGTGTGATTGGCATACTTGGATTACCAAATTAGAAAACTTAAATTCTATAACCTATCCATAAATCATAATTTACATGTAAAATGAGTCTCTATTTTCTTCCATCATCCATTTTATTCTATTGACCAATTCAACTTTTGAGAGTTATAATAACTTTTTGACAAATAAGCCTATATCTATGTATTTTCTCTCTCATCTGACTAACACCATCACCTAGAGGTACCTGAGAGAGTTGACTAAATGATATAATAGCATATATAGTCATTTGAATCCATCCTAATCTATTTTGAAAAAAAACTTTCATATCAGGTCCTTATTAGGGTTTTAAAAAGGTTTAACACAGGTTTTGGTGTTAACAATTGTTCATAAAGAACTACCACTTGAATCCAAAACTAATACCTAGATATCTTATCTAGGACCCTTCTCCGTATCTCATTAACATATCAAACTCCCATGTAGATGTTACAAATATCAAATAATGTATTAAAGTGCTTCTCAAGTTTGAGACCTCATTATATGATCTCAAGAAGGCCTAAAACTATGATTCATGCACTTTTCCTTCAAAAATCAACCTAAAACTTTGTGATCATGCCTAAAAAAAATTATATCACCTATTTAAATTCTCACATGTGCATAATTTCATTAAAATCTTATCTTCATACCTCATTAGGCTAGGTAGGGTCTAAGTGAGGTCTGTGTCGACTTAGACTGAAGGTCCTACCCCTATAGGTTCACCCTAAAACTCTCATAAATTATTCTATACCTTTCTCACAGGCTCAAATAAAATCAAAAAATGTAATACAACTTTCACATTCCTATATTCATTCAATCACCATGCACATACCTCTTCATGTCATGATTAGGCTTCTTATGCACTTGACATCAATGATTTGTACCTTCCATATAGACATAAGACATTAGTTACCTTCAAATACTCTATTTTTCTCTCATGAAAACACTTTTCCTTGTACCTTGTCACATTCACACTACCAACTGTCCTTAAATCACCTTTGACATCAACATTCACAAGATGCACCTTTGACATCATTGGCAATGCTCAAAAATATCCCCCTTTGTCATTGATGGCAACCACTTTCAAAAACTTCTCCTAATAAGATATTTCTCCCCCATTCTAAAATTTCTCCCCCTTTGACATAAATGACAAGAGATGCTTGTAACTTCTTGAATCACACCTCTTGCAACCAAAACACTCAACACATAGGAATATGAGTCAATGAAGCAAAATTCAAACATGTTCCCCTATCTCCATGCATACCTTCTTGGAACTACTCACTTGATCTTGGAGCTAATGTACTACATGATTATCTCAACATAAGCACTTAACTTCATTAATGACTATTAAGGATAGGAATTACACCTAATTCCTATCTTAGATGTTAAAATGTTTCCTTTGGAAGTGGCTTAGTTAAAATGTCTACAATTTGATCCTTTGTAAAAAAATATTCAATGCTTTGTTCACTTACCTGATCTCTTAGGAAATGATATTTGATGGGAATGTGCTTAGTTATTGAGTTCATGATATGATTCTTTGAGATTCTTATGGCACTTGTATTGTCACAATAGATATGGTTGTGACTATCATACTCCACCTTGTAGTCTTTTAAGGTCATCTCATTTATAGGACTTGAGTGCAACATGAAGTTACAACAATGTATTCAAACTCACAAGTAGATGATTCCACATATTATTACTTCTTAATTATCCATGATACTAGACACTCTCCTAAGAAGAAAGCTCCTCCACTAGTGTTCTTCCTATCAGCTAGACTCCTTGTCTAGTTTGCATATGTATAAGATGTCAATTTAAACTCCTTGCTCCTTGGATACCACAATCCAAAATCCATAGTACCCTTGAGATACCTAAGTATACTTTTGAATAATTTAAAATGATTTCCTTTGTATCTACTTAAAATCTTCTCATAAGACCTATTGATTTCATGATGTTAGGTATAGAGGAAGTAGTGTAAAACAAACTTCCAATCATTGACCTGTATAATGTCTAATTGACCTATGAAGATTTATATTCCTTTCTTAACTTACACCCTGTGATCATAGGTGTGATAAATACCTTGCAATATTCCATGTCAAATTTATTCAACATCTCTCTTATGTACTTGGCTTGCGCAATACCTTTTTTATTAAATGATTTGTAACCCAAGGAAGAATGATAGTTATCCCAATAGGGACATCTCAAACTCCTTCTTCATCACATATTCAAAGGCCTTAGTCATAATCTAACTTATACCACCAAATATTATGTCATCTACATAGACAACCACTATCAATTGATGATCATTTTATATCTTTATCATATTACTATTTGAAACTCCCCTTTTGAATCCTTGGTCCAATAGTTACTTGTCTAATCTAGCATACCAAGCTCTAGGAGATTTTTTTAGAATATAAAGAGCCTTTTTCAGTCTACATACATAATCTTTATTACCTGATAATGAAAAACCCTTAAGTTTCTCTATGTACACCTCCTCTTCCAAGTTCCCATTCAAAAAAGAAGATTTGACATCCATCTGGTACACTTTGAACCCTTTAAATCCTGCATATGCTAGAAATAATTTGATAGATTCTAATCTTATTACTAGATAAAATGTCTCCTTAAAATATACCCCTTCTACTTGATCATACCCCTTATATACCAATCTATCCTTGTTCCTGGTGGCTTCTCCAACTTCATTCAACTTGCTCCTAAACACCCATTTTGTGCCAATGGCATTCTTATCTTTAAGACTAGGAACTAGTTCCCAAGTCTCATTATTTTCTATTTGGTCTAACTCCTCATTCATAACACCTATCCAAAACTTATATTTACTTTCTTATACAAGGTTATTAGGTTAAATTTTTTATAATAGGGTAATTTTATCTTGATTTAGGTTACTTACTAGCCTTCTCCTTGTTTACATACCTACATCTTTGTTTTCAATGATTTATGATTCAGGATGATCTCTCTGAATCTATCTTGAAGGACATTTTGAGTATTATATTTCCTTAGATTCTTCTTATTCCTCATCTATCTATATTGTTTCTTTTTCATTCTTTAATTCCAAATTATTTGATGCATCATTTGACTGAGAGTGTGACTTCGTAGAACTGGTCTCATCAATCTTCACATTGATGCTTTCCACTATCTTTTAAAACCTCTTGTTATAACATCTAGAGGTTGAGATTACCAATTTGTACCCCAAGAGTATTCCTTCATCATACCTTGAATCAAACCTACCTAATTCTTCCTCGTCTCTTTTGATGAAGCACTTACTTCCAAAAACTCCAAAGTTTTACACATTATTAGTTCTACCTTTTCACAGTTCATAAGGGTTATTATTACCATTAGTCCTTATATGTCCTCTATTCAAAATGTAGACTATAGTGTGTAATTCTTCTCTCAATTATCCATTAAATTATATTAATTTATTTATCATAATCCTTACCTTTTTTTGAACTATTCTATTCTTTCTTTCCACTACCCCATTTTATTGAGGTGTCTTAACTACTGAGAATTGTCTCCTTATCCCATGGACCTCAAAAAAGTCATCAAATTCATTAGACTAAAACTCTCCTCTTTTATAAAATCTTAGGAATTTGATCTTTCCATTCTTTTCATTCTCAATTAGAGCCTTAAATGCCTTAAACATATTCAGAGCTTATGACTTTTATTTTAAGAATGCTACCCAAGTCATTCTTGTGTAGTCATATATGAGTAACATGAAATAGATATCTCTTTGAATAATTTAGATTATTGTAGGACCATAGAGATTAGTCTATATTAAATCTAAATGTCTTTTATTATAATACTCCTTAGACTTGAACCTTATTCTAGTTTTCTTACCATGTTGGCATGCCTTTCAAAGTGTGTGTGTAGGTTTGGTGATTTTAGGCATATTATTCACAGACTTTTAGATCTTATCTTGACCAGATCATCAAAGTTTAGATGACCTTAACTTCTATGTCATATCCAACATTAATCCATCTTGATCATAAAGCATATCTCCTTGTTAATCTAATTTAAGACATACAAATTTTTCTTAGTCCTATTAGCATTGGAAATTAGCCTTCCTAATTTGGCTCTCCTTATATCAAACCCTCTATCATGACAGGTCAGTGTGTGTCCTTGGTTTAAAATTTTAATTACACTAATTAAGTTATGTTTCAAGCCTTCCACATACAACACATTCTCTATTTTGGTCTTTCAATTGTCCAAACTCAAGATACCCTTGTCAATAATATTGGTAGTAGTGTTATCTCCAAATATTATTATCCCTACAGCATTCTTCCTCAATGAAATGAACTTTCTCTTGTCTCATATCATGTGGCTTGAGAAACCACTATAAATATACCATATTATGCCTTCATCTTGGATGTGAAAGGTAGTTTGAGATAGCATAGATTCTTCTCCTTTAGTCTTCTACTCCTCCTTCACCTTATCTATAGGGTCTAACTTCTTGATCCACTTCTCAATGGTATGACTTTATACCATTGTGTCTTGACTGATCTTCTTCATATGTTTCATCTTGCAATCCTTTGTAATATGTCCTTTGTTATCACACTTATGGCACATAATTCTACTTCTACTATTGAGATAAGTATTCATCATATTCCTTCACGAGGAATTTATTCTAGCATGATGTTTACAATCCATAGGCCTATGTCCATATTGATTACATGAGAAATAATAACCATTTAAATAATTCACATATCTTGTCTGTCTAATTTGTAATGATGCACCTCTACCTTTGTTGTCTCTTGAAGGAGTCACATTCTTCTTGACTTGTTGATGATCAATTTGAGTCTCAGATTTGAGAGTTTTTGTATAGTTCTTTACTCTATTAGTACCATCATTTCTCGATGGTCCATTTTTCTTTGAGATCTGATTTTACTTGTTCTTTTTTTGATATTATTTGAACTCAAGATCTATCTTTTTATGTGGAGACATTTTATTATTGAAAATATCACCAAGGACTATATTTTCTTTTCAAATTTTTGACATGTCTTCAACTTGATTGTTGTCTAATCCAATTCTCCCTTTAAAGACTCCATTTATATTCTAAACTCAGTGCATTATTCTTCATTGGCCTTAATACTTGTAGTGATAATCTCAATCTAATTTTCTAGCTATTTAATTTAATGATCTCATCATGTTCATTGGTGTTGTTACTTAGTCTTTCTTCAAAGAGATTTATTTGTTCCTCATAACTCTTAACCAATGATCTTATTTTTTGATTCTTTCTTATTTGAAACTTTAACTCTTCTATAACACTCACCAATTCTATTGCAAGGTTTACTTCAACCTCTTTTTCATCTTCCATAAGACGTTTCCCTTTTGAACAACCTTCATTATCTATTTTCATGGTCATGAATAGAGTTTCATTGATATCATGATCATTACTATCATCATCACTATCAGATATACTTGTGCCACTTATATCAAAGTAACTATTATCTTCTTTGGTATATAAACTTCTCTTGTTCTTGAATGACCCTTTCTTGCCTTCATACTTCTTGAAACTCTTTTTTCTCTGATCAGGCTTATAGAACTTATTATCATCAGCATGATGTTCATAATGCTCTCTATCATTCTCATTATTATCCTTGTTAGGGCACCTTTATGCAAAGTGACCAATCTTACCATAGTTAAATCACTTAAATGGCAACTTACCCTTATACTTACCTAAGCCTTTCCTTAATTTTTTGATAAACATGGCTTTTATCTTGTCATCATCAATATCTGTATCAACATCATCCTTGACCTTTTACCTTGTGATTTTTTATTAGATTTGAATGAAATTTCCTTATTGGAATGTATTCCATCATTTTATCTCATTTCATAGATAGTAAAGATGCCATGAAGCTCATCCATCTATAGTATATTGAGATCTTTGATCTCCTCCATAGCAGAGACTTTTGAATCAAACATAAATGTTAGAGATATTAATACCTTTTGTAAAATTGTTGATTATTTTAACTTCTCTCCTAGACCTCTGATGACATTTACCACTTCATCTACTCTTAATATATAAGATGCAATGTTTTCATCCTCCTTCATTCTCAGACTTTCAAACTATCTTTGATGAGTCTTTAATTTTACCAACCTGAATTTTGTGTCTCCTTCATATATGGTTTTAAAATTTTCCCAAATCCATTTTTTTGTATGATAGTGCATGAAATTTACTAATTATACTTGTAAAATACCACAAAATATGGCATTCATTTCATTATAGTTATTTTCACTTGCCTTCTTGCCTAATGTATCAGTTGGTTGTATATGAGGTGGAGTGAATGCATCAATAATAGATTTCCATATGTCATAGCCCAAGGAAATTAGATAGGTATTAATTTTAATTCTCAAAAATTCATATTTAGTACCATTGAAGAGAGGATACTTATTGGTTAAGAAACCTCCTTGTACTTGATGACTAGACATGATTGTACTTCTAAGATCTCCTTTAAACTGTTAGGCCTAATTCAAAGGACCATGATCTGATACCAATTATTGGAAGCATAATCATTGAGAGGGGTGTGAATAAATGTTAAAAAAATTTCATTAAATTTATACTCAATCATTCATGAGCTATGAAAGAAACACAATGATTTATCAAAGCATAAAGAAACATTCAGATGAACATGAAACAAGATAACACATATATGAGTGGGAAACCCTCAAAGGGAAGAAGGCCCACTATTATATATATAAATTGAATATATTTATATAAAATAAAATACAAAATTTATTTTATTACTAACTTAACTTGGAGCACCAATTCCAATAAATTCAAACACCCACTTGATTAGGCTTTAACAAGCACCTACTTGGAAAGAAGCACCAATTCCCTAAGTGACTTAGCACCAACTCAACCACCTCATGAATTTTGATCACATTCACAATTATTATCTTATGTTATGGTATATAACTCATTTTAATACCACATTATACTCAACCATGCAATATTTTATTTTCTTTTTTTTGCATATCCTTAATTAGGCCTAAACTGCCTTGTATAAATACTAGTCTCATGGTCACACACCACTTGGTTAGCCACACACATTTAACCTCTTATGTTAACAAAAAAAATAGGTCTTAATACATCTTATTAACATGTTTCAATCACAATTTTAACCCTTTTTGGTCTTCCATAATTCAATTAGGCCTTATTCCTCCTTTAGGTCTTATATAGACCTAATTGCATTAGGTATGTCCTCTTAATACCAAAACTTGATCTTCTTGGGCCAAAATGGATTTATCTAACAATAAAAAAAAATTAAATCACTTATATAATTAATTATACTTACCTCCTCCATGATTTACTATATTTTTATCCTTCATTCATACCATGAAAGCTCCCTTAGGATAAACTACCCTATTAGGCCTGTATACCTAAAAAGTCTATCTTGAATTAATAAAGTTTAAACACCCTTAAACTACTCAGTTTACAAAAATAAAACATGTAAATATATTCTCCATGACCTCAGGGTCATCACTATATTCCTATATCACCTTCACTTAGGAGATAAAGGCTCAAGATCATCTCTACAACTTGTTTACTTAGAACTACAAATTCTCTTTAAAAACTAGTCATGATGAAATAGACTTACAACACCTATGTAGACACTTTTTATGACTCTTTATGTATAAAAATTACCTTATGATATATAAAAAACATCCTTAGATATAAATTTCATATGGTCTAATATCAAATATTGGTCTTGCAAACCAATTTATTGACCTTATGTCTCACAGTCCTATCTAAACTAGATAGGCCATTTTATGAGTAACATTTTCACCACATACACTGACATTTTAAGATCCTTAAAAGCATGAACATGAATTAAAATTAATTAATAAATTCTACATGCACATTTTTACATCAATATATCATGCATAGACCCTCAAATCTATATCTTCATCTATGTCTAGGTTTTACACTATTTATACTATTAGGTCTATCTATGAATGGCTTACTTGGATTACCAAATTAGAATACTTTAAATCTATAACCTATCAAAAAACCATCATGTACATGTAAAATGAGTCTCTATCTTCTTCCACCATCCATTTTATTTTCTTCATCAATTCAAATTTTGAGAGCTACAGTAACTTCTTAACACATAAGCCTGTATCTATGCATTTTCTCTCTCATCTGACTAACCACCACCACATAGAGGTACTTTGAAGATTTGAATACATGATACAATATCTTATCTAGGAATTTGAATCCATCTTTAGCTATTTTGAATAAAATATTTCATATCAGCTCCTTATTAGGGCTTTAGGGAGGTTTAACATAGGTTTTGGTGTTAATGATTGTTCATAAAGGACTTCCACTTAAATCCAAAACCAATTCTTGGAGGATATTTGATAGGAACCTTCCTTGTATCTCCTTAATATCTTAAAATTTTATTCATAGGTTACACATGCCAAAAAATGTTTGAAAGTGTTTTTCAGGTTTGAGACCTCATTATGTGAGCTTGAGAAGGCCTAAAACTATGATTCATGAACTTTTCCTTCAAAAATTGAACTTAAAATTTGTGATCATACCTAAAAAAACTTATCTCACCTCTAACCATGATCGCATGTGCATAATTTCCTTGAAATCTGATCTTCATACCTCATTAGGCTAGGCAAGGTCTAAGAGAGGTCTAGGTGCAAACTTAAGACTAAAGGTCCTACCCCTATAGGCTCACCCTAAAAATATCATGAATGATTCTATACCTTGTTAACATGATAAAAAAAGCTCAAAAAATTAAATACAACTTTCACATTCCTATATCCATTCATTTCACCATGCACACACCTCTTCATGTCATGAATAGGCTTTCTATGCACTTGACATCAATGACCTATACCTTTTAGGTAGACGTAAGACATTAGTTGCCTTCAAATACTCTCTTTATCTTTATCTCATGACAACACTCTTCCATGCACCTTATCACATCACACACTACCAACTATCCTTAAATCACCTTTGACGTCAACCTTTACAAGATACACCTTTGACATCAATGATAATGTTCAACATTAAAGGAGTGCATAATGGGCTAGGGATGTGTCCAAGAATGTGGATAGTCTCAAATTGGATTGATGAGGTTGGTATTTTTCATGTGAAATGATATATAATTATCAGGAAGAATAGGGTCATGGGAATAATGATTATAGCAGACAAGGAAATATAAGGTGTTTATTCATTTCATACCAAAACCTATGAAATTTATGATAAAAAATAATATGAGTGATCTTTTTTAAGTTCAGAATTTATTGTAAGAGTTTATTGATATAGTTTCTAAGGATTTTCCAAATAAACTACTACTTATGAGAAGCATTAGTCATCACATGGATGTAGTTCCTAGATCAATTTTTCCAAACATGGTAACTTATATATTAACTTTTATAGAGAATTAAAAATTAAAGAGGAAAGTGAATGAGTTGTTGGAAAAGGGTTTAATTTGAGAAAGTTTAATCCCATGTGTAGTTACGATAATATTAACACTTAAGAAAGCTATAGATTGGTGAATGTGTAAATAATATATAAATCAACAAGATAAAAATCAAGTATAGATTTTAATTACCAATTATGGATGACGTTATGGACTATTTGAGTGGAGAAAAGTACTTCACAAAGGTAGATTCGAGAAGTGGATATCACTAAATTTGGATAAGATAAGGTGAAGAGTAGAAGGCCACATTTAAAATGAATGATGGCTTGTATGAGTGGATTTTTATGCCATTTGATTTGTAAAATACACCAAGCACATTCATGAGACTCATGAATAAAGTGTTGAATCCATACATGAGTAAGTTTGTCATTATTTATCTTGATGACATTTTGATTCCAGTCACTCAAAGGAAGAAAATTTGACGCATTTGAAGTTAGTTTTGAAAAATTTGAAAAAAGATAAGTTGTTATTCAACTTAAATAAGTGTAGCTTCATGTAATAGGAGATATTATAAATTAAGTTCAAAAAGATGGTGGACAAAAAGGGGCCTACCCTTTGACATGTTTTTCCTAAAAATTGAGAAATTTGAAATTATGTAGATAATATGAGATGGTTACACTCAAAATTTGAAGATGGTATAAGAACATGAATTATTTCATTTCAAGTTTAGTTTTAAAAACATTAATTTTTTTTTTTAAATGGTTAAGTATAACTAGATCAAACATCTAAAATTTGAAGAGTAACACCTGTTTCTTTAGGAAAATAGATTAGATAGTTGGTTGTGTACCCTCATTTTATGAGTATCATTTAATATTGTTTGAAACTCTTTGGTGTAAATTTTGTTAAGATCATCTAGTATGTGACATTTATTTTTTTAATAACTTTTCAATGAATATTTTTTATTAATTTTACAATTAAATAGATCCTAAAAATTGAAAAAATGGATAGCTTTCCATATAGCCCCTCGTAACTACCTCAAAAAAGAAACAAAAAATAGTTTTTTTTTGTTGAATGCATGTAGAATTGGGCCTAGTTTTTTACCATATAATTTTTTTCCATTTGGATCAATGAAAAAAATATACATAAATATCTATAGGCATGTATTGTCCTAAAAAAGACATAATTAGAAATCAACATAGATGGAAACCTTAAAATAGTCCAAATTTTTTTAAAAATCTTATATTTGGAAAGAGGAGAGTGTGCTCATCATCATGGTAATAATTTTATGAATTGTCTCATTGAAATTGATAGTTTATTTGGTGATAGAAGTTGAAATTTATTATTTTTTTCAAAGATATTAGATTCTATTGTGTGTTGATAGGTCCAAGCCCTTGGCTCAAGAATCCAATCCATTTCAGATCCAAAAGTCATGGTTTTTAAATTCAAATATAGCATAGTGCATATGTGTTATAGTGAATGCATGATATAGTGAATACACACTATAGTGACATAGCACAAAAAATGAATTTATTCTATGTATACATTGACATAGAAAAAATAATAATTTAGTCTATGTATATGTGTTTATATTTATCTATGTATCTATTCACATCTATAATTTTTATATTTTTATTTTGAAGTGGAGAGTGTCATTATATACACTACCACAAAAAGGAAATAATTGATATAGTGATGCAATATTGGTATGTTTGTGCATGTAATCATAATTTAAAATATATAGAACATGATTTAGGGTTCAACCAAGGCCATTTTCATTACAAAATCAATGAATGAGTCAATTAATTTAATGGTGAAGGAAATTATATCTAGTTCTAACCCCTTCAACATAAATACATGGATAACATGTGATTTGAGGCTAAATTAGTTGAGATTTCTTTGCATATTGAGTGAATTGGTGCAATCAGTGATGTAATTTGATTGAAATTGAGACTTGTGAACCTAATTTTGACTATAAATGATATAATTTGGGCCTGTCAACCCCAATGTCATAACTAAATAAACCAAATAATCCATTGGTTGTATCCAAGTGAAATTGGGCCTTCAGCCTAATAGTGATTATAAAATGTGATTTGGGGCTAAATCAACTCCAAATTCATTAGAGAATAAAGCAAATAATTATTTGGTTCAATGATAGATGCAAGTTTAACATGTATATGATGTGGTTTTGGGTTCAATAAACTCCATTAACATCACATAATGAATGAAATTATCAACTGGTTCAATTTTGGAAGCAATTAGGATCAATATAATGCCCTAGAACTTAATTATGACTATACAATGTGATTTGAGGATAAGTTAGCTTTGATTTCATCATATATTCAGAGAATTAGTCAAATGGTGTAATCAGTGACATAATTTATAAAAACTTAAGCCACATGAACCTATTTTCAATTGTATATGATGTGATTTAGATTTAAATTAACCTTAATGTCATCATTTAATGAACCAAATAGTTTATTCATTCAATTAAGGAGGAATTTGATGCCAATTTGAACCATTTAAACATAAATGCAAGAGTAAGATGTGATTTGGGGCTAAATTGGCTCTAATTTCATCATGAATTGATCCAATTAGTGAATTATTGTAATTAGAGATGTGATTTGGACTAAATTGAGCCTAATGAACCTAATTTATTTCTCAATTTATTATATAAGATGAAACATATGGCTTAATCACTCTTAATTTTATTACACATGCAAACATGAACGTAATTAGGGCCAATATAAATGCCTTGACCATAACTCTGAGTTTAGGATGTGATTTTATGGATAAATTATCTAATGTTTCCTAACATACTGACCCAATTAGTTTAGTGTTATAATAAGTGATGCAATTTGGATGAAATTGAGCCTCATGAACCTAATTTTAACTATATAGGATGTAATTTGGGGATCAATCGACCCAAATATCATAACACCCTAAATTAAATAGTCCACCAATTCAATCATGAAGGAAAATTGGGTTAAATTTCATCCCTTTAAATTTAATTACAATTGTATAACGTGATATAGGGCTCAGTTAGACTTAATTTGATCACAAATGTAATCATAGAGGCAATTAGGGGTAATCTAAACCCCTTGAACATAAATATGAGTATAAGATGTTACTTGGGGTTAATTGAACCTAATTTTAATTATATAGGATGTGATGTGGATACCAATCAAGAGACAATTACATCAAATAATATTTTTATGACATAGTTATATGATATATAGCTATGTAAATATAGCGTGTACGTGATATAATGTGCATGTGATATTGTGCATATGTGTTATAACACGCATGTGTTATGTTCAAAATAGATTAAAAATATATTATTTCAATGACCACTTTTAACCTTGATAATAAATTATGTCCCCAAAAACATTCTTTGCATCATTTTACAGCTTGTAAGTCATGGATAAAAACTATCAAGTTGTTTTTTTGCACCCCACTTTTAAAAGCTATCAATTATCTAGTCATGGGTGATGAATCTCATTTGAAGAAAAGGAAGAAGTTAAATCTCAAAACATTGGATCAATTACAAGAGTTGAGAGAAAAATAAAAGGTACAAATGCAAGCATTTCACTTGAGACAAGGTATAAACACTATCTTGAATGAACCAAATGTCATAGATAATGATGAATTGAATAAGGATGATGAATGTTTACCTATAAATTTAAATTATGTTGTAAATCCACATTAAAAGTAGATTTTTTTGAATTTTTTAATGATGAATCTATGCATGATGATTAAACCCCTAATAATGAATAAAATTACATGGAAACACAAATAATGAAAGTAAAAAATGAATAAAATGTCATGGAAATGTTAAACAATGAAAGTAACAATGAAGAAACTAGTAGTGAACATAATGAATTTGAAACACCCTCTCAACAAATTCCACCATTAATAACATCTCCAAGGATTATGTGTATAAAAGGCAAGTACTTAATTGAAGTTGATGAAAATAGTTTGAAACCAATACATAACAAAATGTCTAACTACCATTCAAGAATACTAGCTAAAAAATTGGGATAATTTATTTTTAAGTCTTAGTCAAAAATGTCAATTGTTTGTTTCATTGATGAAATTGATTAAGATGAGACCTAAAATGTGTACCCTAGGACTAATAACATCTAACATGGATATAGAAAATAATGAAACTATTGAAAATCTACATGATGCATATCATATTGTAGGCATGATATCACACAAAAAATATTATAATGATGCCAAAGTATAATTACAACTTGTATAGTAAATGGTCAAATAGGGAGAAATGATTGATTTCTAAATTAGTTGAGCCCTAAACATCAATAGAAAAACTTAATGAAAATAATTTGAATATGCCAAAGACTTAATGATGTCAATATAAATGATCTTTGGGAATTCTTATTAGAATTCCATCAAAGGAAAAGGCTATAGTTGATGCTCACAAAGATATACTTACATAATTTTAGAAAGATAATACAAGAGTTTCACCTAATACAAGATATGTAGTGAAAATAAGAGTTGGTTTACATAAGCTTAAACCACATCCAAAACATTTCTTTAATGTGACCCAAACATAATTGTACTCTATTTTTTTAGAAAAACATCCATAAATTTATATTATTCAAAGATAGTTTTAGATGGAAAAACCCTTTTATGTAAAAATAAATCACACATGCACCACTTTTTATTTTAGGCAACAAGTTGAATTTTTCATGCACTATGATGTTTTTCATCATATATGTTGTACTTTACATACTAACAATAATTTACAAGAGTGTGGAATAGAATTTTTGCCCAAATCAACTAGGGAATTTATTTCAACCATTTTTTGTGAAAGACTAGATGGACAATTCTTTTATGACAAAGCATATTTGGAAGGAAATTATAGCACTTGTGGTGGATTTTCAAATTTTTAAAATTATATCCATGAAGAGAGTACAAGTGCAATTGGATAGGAATTAGTTGGTTTGAACGAATACAAATATATGACTTATCAATTAAAAGATGGTAAAAAATATAAAAGGTGTGAGCTTGTTACAAAATATATACTTGTTTTAGAATTTATGGTCAAATTCAGGGAGAAATTTTTTTATGAGTATGCAAGGCACACACATAGGGCTAGATGGTTGGATGAATATTTCAAGTCAAACAAAGACACATTTCCACTTGGTTCCATTATTTTATTAATTAAATTTATTGAGAATTACACATTCAAACTACAAATAGAATTTCATTCATAGTATTACAACTCATTATAGGTTGTTATATTCATGCATATAACATTTGTACATGCATCTGATAGTACATAGTAATATCAAAAAATATTAAAGGAGTATCATTTCTATGTTAATGATGACTAATCACATTGTACAAAGTAATTGCAAGGTTATTTTGAGATGTTCTATGTAAAGTTGACTAGGAAGAACATTAATTTCAATCAACATTACGTTTAGTCAGATAATTGCACATTATAATTCAAGAATGCATAAATATTTTACTAGTTGATAAGGATGCACATTACCACTAGTGTAGAAAATATTTAGAGTTTCACTAAGTCTAACCATGGGAAAATTGGAGAATGACAGTGTTAGGCCATGTGTAAAAAGAGTCATTGAAAGAGAGGAGTTGAATTTTGAATATGGGGATATTTGAACTGATGAAATAACCATTATTGAATGATGTAATGAGAAAATGGGCCATAGTGCTCAATAAAATTTTATTGCTCATAAATATTTATGGTTAATGGAGGAAGAACACTTGGAAAAGTATGAAGACTATATGACCATAATGAGATTAAGTGAGTTCCACTCATTTTGTAGATCAAATTTAGGTTCTTGGACTATTCATACAAGACACTTGGAAAGTTTCTATTTTTCATGCATGGAATCTATTTGGAATGATGTGAGTCACAAGAGTGGGTGGATGAATGGAGATGCAGACCTCTAATTATAATCAACACATATCAAGTTATGCCAACATTAGAAATTATAGATATGAAATCATCATATGAGTTTGAACATGTATATGATCTAGTGTAACTAGGTAGAATATTAACATTATGTACTATTTATTCTCATTGTATATCTAGACACCATCATTAATAATTATGTTTTGTGATATAAGGCATGTTTTTGTAGTTATTGTTAAAGAGGACAATAAAAAGGGAAAAATAGTATTTATGCTAATGGTAGAAGATTTTCTTGACTTTCCCAATCATAGATGGAAAAAACATTAAATATCCCACTAGGTCTATGGTAGTCACTGGCACTTGGCTTCGATGATATCTTATCAAAAATTTAGATGTATGGTTGTTTGAAGATTGTGAAATACTAGGAAGATACTACATTATTCAAATTTAGATCTTGAAAACAATATTCAATTGATCAAATAACATGGGAGGCTGTTAAATAAAAATCTATGAAAAGTTCATGAGTTATACCTTGAAGTTATTCTTGCTACTATCAATATTAGAGCCAATCTTAGTGGTATGTTGCATTGAAATTCTAAGGTATGTTGAATTCTGAAAAATAGATGGATTTAATTTTACCAAATTTTATTGATTTTATAGGTAGTAAATATAAATTTAATTTTTAGTTACATATTAACAATTTTTATAGGTTAGTGGTGCCAAATAAGCTTCCACCTTTAGGCAATTGGCAATGTTAAAGAATTTCATATTATTAAAACTAAGATAATCTTAAAATAAGTACTTAATGGGTAGTGGGTCTCTTGACTGAGCATGATGGGAGGCTAAGAACTAAGTCTTGAACATTATCAACCACCCCAGATGTGTTTTCAATGCTAGTTTTGAGCCATGAAGCACCAAAGGTAGAGTTCTCTAACTACAAATTCAACTTTGATAATATTTATTGTTAGTGTCTCCACACTCTAGTGAAAACATGCATTTGGATGGGATTTAGAGATCTTGGTCATGGGAGCACATGTAATTTGATTATACATATTTATTTGAAGTGGTGGACTTACACCTAGAGGTCTTGAAGGTGGAAATGCCAGGTGGAGGATAAGAACTTGTCTCTTCACTATAAAAAAGTTACAATTTCAAGACCTGTTAATTTTATGTATTCCATGGATCCATATCCAAGGTTATATAGACATTATTTGGGATTAAATTAAAGGGTTTTGACATACACGTGAAAGTTATTTTGGTTCATGCTAATGACTTATGGTTTATTTTTTATGCATGTCTAAATTTAGGTAAAAAAACTATAATTTTCTTGTATTGGGAAGGGCATTCGTAAGGCCAGAATGGGTAAGGGATATATCGACCAGGCATGATCAGATCTCAAGAACATGGACTTGGATATTATCTACCACTCCAAATATGTTTTCAATTCCATTTTTGAGCCATAAATCACCGAAGGTGGAGTATTTTAACTATAATTTAAACTTTGATAGCATTTGTTGTTAACATTTCCATCCTCTTGAATAGTAGTGAAATCATGCATCCAAGTGGATTTGTAGGTCATGGTCATGGATAACATGTCATCTACCTATCTATATGTGTTTTAAGTGATGGACTTATATTTTGAGGTCTCAAAGGTAGAAATATCAGGTGGAGGACAAGAACTTATCTCTTCACTAAATAAAAGTTACATTTTAGGACCCATTACTACAATGTGTGTCATAGATTCATAGCCAAGGTTACATCAATGTGATCTACGGTATAATTATAGGGATTCAACATGCATGTGAAGTTTATTTTAGTTTTTACTAATGACTTAGTTTTTGGTTTTATGCATGTCTAAAGTTAGACCCAAAAATTATAATTTTTTAATACTGGGAAGGGCATTCTTGAGGCCAAAATGCATAGTGGTTCTCTCAATCGGGCATGATCAGAGGCTAATAACTTGGTCCTATATGTTATCCACAACCCTAAATGCATTGGTAGTTCCATATTTGAGCCATAAATCATCATAAGTAGAGTTCTCTAATTGTAGCTTCAAATTTGACAACATTTGTTGTTAGTGTTTCCACACTCTTGAACAATAGTGAAAAAATAAATTTAAGTGGATTTAGAGGTCATGGCTATAGGAGAACACATCATTTGACTATCCATATGTGTTCAAAGTGATGTAATTTAACCTATATTTTTTGGAGGCAAAGATGTCAGGTGGAGGATAAGAACTTGTCTCTTCACTATAAAAATGTGTGCCACAAATTCACCTCTAAGGTTCCATCTACATTTTTTGGGGTGTAATTGTAGGTTTTCAACATGTATGTGATTTTTATATTTTTTATGCCAACAACTTATGGTTTATTTTTTATGTGCATCTAAAGTTAAGTCAAAAAACTAAAATAAAATTGTATTGGGAAGGGCATTCTTAAGGTCGATATGGGTAATGGAAAATAACATATTATTAGATTTTATACACCACCTTAGACATGTTTATATTTGCATTTTCAAGCCATGAAGCACCCAAGGTAGATTTATCTAACTGTAGCTTCAACTTTGACAACATTTATTGTTAGTGTTTCCACACTCCTAAACAGTAGTGGAAACATGCATCCAGATGGATTTAGAGGTCATGATCATGGGATCACATGTCATTTTCCTATATATACATGTTTTAAGTGATTTAATTTCACCTACAGGTCACAAAGGCATAAATGTTAGGTGGAGGACAAAATCTTGTCTCTTCACTATAAAAATGTTGTATTTTAGAACATATTACTGTAGTGTGTGCCATGGATTCATATCTAAGGTTTAATCAACGTGATCTAAGGTGAAATTATAGGTCTTAGACATGCATGTGAAGGTTATTTTATTTTTTCCAATGACTTATGGTTTATGTTTTATGTGTGTCTAAGGTTACGCCAAAAAATTGCAATTTTATTATGTTGGGAAGAGTGTTCTTGAGGCTAGAATGGGTTGTGGGTCTCTCGACTGGGAATGATTGGAGGCCAAGAACTTGGTCTTAGAAATTATTTTACACCCTATACATGTTGATAGTGATATTTTTGATCCATGAAGTACCAAAAATGGAGATATCAAACTATTGTACTTGTAAAAGCATATATCACCCTACAATCATACATAAAGGCATTTGTTTTTATCATTTTACATGTCATAGGGAAGGGCTTCAATATTTGACAATATCCTCATTCTAAAATTGTAATTATAAATTCTTTTTGTGTTATTTCTTTACTTTAGGATTATTTTATTAAAAAAATCATGATGACATTATTTAATAGTGAAAATATATATATGTTGAGTAGATATATGATCACAAGAGAAGAAATGGCCAAGCTAAGTGTAATGGAGAGGGAGATAACAAAGTTGAGGAAGCAAAAAAATAGAGATATAAACACCAAAATATTTCAAGGCCTTAGGATACATGAGAATTACAATATTTCACTACTTCAAAGGGCCAAATAAAAGTCTCTAAAAGAAGGGCATCAACTCTATCAATAAGGAGATAGCAACACATCACTTCATGATATATTGACCCAATTTTCATGAGAAGGTAGGGAGTAATTTCACTGTTCAAGGGTGAATATGGAGCAGCTATCTAATTTCTTTTATAAGCATAATTTATAACATCCCATTTTATCAAAGAGGTTGTATCATTTTTAACATTTTCATGTTGGCATATGATGAGAAGAGAAGAAATAGCCAAGCTAAGTGTATTCACTAATAATAAAAAGTTATCATTGTGATTTTTATTATTTTTTCCTAAAATATATCTACCTTCATTAGAATCTTAACATAATGTTTTATTTTTATTTTTAGTATTTTTAGCATAAAAATTTAAGGTATACATACACTATTAAATAAAACTTGAAAGGCTCTAAAGTTTTTCATCTATAGTTTTTAAGTTATCATTTTTAACACTAAAAATGTAAGGTATACATTTTTTATCAATAAATTATGTATTATAAGTAAAATTAGTTTAAAATCAATGGTCTAAACATAGTATAAAAAATGGAATCACAACATATTATATATAAAGGAAAAATGTTAATGAACATAACTCTAGGTGCAAAATTAGTGTGAAGCACATATGAGAAGCATAAATGGTCTCTAGAAAGATCCTAGAAGTAAAATATTTAAATGGTTTTGCATTACAAAAAACATATTTACCTCAACAACCCTTGGGTATTACATATTTGAAATTTCATAAATAAAGCTAGAGACATGATCATCATCTAGTTTGGGAGGTGTTAAAGATGAGGAAAAGTGAAGTATAGTTAATATGGTCAATCAGTGTCAATGTCACTTCACTACCTATGTGTTTTTCCCAAATGGTGTATCCCAATCATGAGAGAAACTTCACACTAATATATGACTATATCTCAAACATTATATTATTTTCTCCCATATAGTATTAATTACAACACATATTGAAGGATTGTAAGTTAGTTTTATATTTACACGAAGGAAATATTAAAGATGGTCATATTTAAATACAACCAACAATCATCAAATTTAGTTTTAAAATAATGATGTGAGCCAAATTATACATGAAAATATGATCATCACAAAATGTGAACATATAATGTTCTTATTTTTTATTCTTTTATGGATTTTATGGATATATATATATATATATATATATATATCCATAAAATCCATAAAAGAATAAAAAATAAGAACATAATAGAATGTCGAGTGAATGCAAAATATGCATACAATGCCAAAAATGCATACATTGCATATAAGCATACAAAAAATTATATCATATAAGACATCCTAATCATCAAAAAGTCTCCCTCTCTTTGCCTTACTCGTTGAAGACTCTCCTTAGAATGCCCTACTCATAGATGGAGATCCCTTCTTATTTTTTATTCTTTTATGGATTTTATGGATATATATATATATATATATATATATATATATATATATATATATATATATATATATATATATATATATATATATCCATAAAATCCATAAAAGAATAAAAAATAAGAACATAATAGAATGTCGAGTGAATGCAAAATATGCATACAATGCCAAAAATGCATACATTGCATATAAGCATACAAAAAATTATATCATATAAGACATCCTAATCATCAAAAAGTCTCCCTCTCTTTGCCTTACTCGTTGAAGACTCTCCTTAGAATGCCCTACTCATAGATGGAGATCCCTCATATGCCTTGGATTTTACCAAGGTCTAACTAGGGATCATTTTATGCTCATAGCTCACCTTTAGCTAAACCTATTCATATATAAATATTATTAGATACCTACATGCCACCAAGTTCATATGCTAATTTTAAACTAATACAAAAATTATTTAAACACGTACTTACTGTAATCTCTTAGTCACTCTCAATTTCTCCTAACGCTCAATAAGGTCAATGACAAGTCAAGGTGTATGAACATGCATGTTAAAGGGGAACAAAACATTAAAATGTGCCTTGTTAATCATCTGAATGGGACTATCAAATGTCATCAGACAACCCTGCATACACAATACATTCACATAACTTATATTTTCCCAAGTATAGAACAAATTTATTAAAACAAATCTACATTTACAATTCAAAATTAGAAATTAACATGTACCTTACCGAGTGCTTTCACAACATAAATTGTAGAAGCAATACCTATGTCTATTTTAGCCCGTAAAGATCAAGGAGTCTCTAATGTGATCATCAACTAAATAAATAGTATATGATTGTTAGTTGAGCATAAATCTATATATATATATATACATGTAAATGAAGTATAATATTAATGAAAACATACCTTTGTATAAACATAAGCTGATTAACATCAATAGATGCAATAGTAGATGGCCCACAAATAGGTTGTGAAGATGATGGTAACGTCTCCTCCTACAATATAAAAAATTACATATCTATTATTGAATTTATCTGTAAATTAATTGTTACCTTTTAAATATAAATATAACTAAAATTTAATATGTTAAATATATAAGATACCTACATATGTGTAGTCGACCTATGTATAACAAATATACATGCCAAAAAATCATCACTCAAAGCTATAGCATTTAGGCCCTTAGAAGCACTACCATCATCATCTGAAGGTCTAGTGCATATATCACCACAACATTTGTAAGGGTGACATTGGGTATGCACATTAAGTGGAGTATCCCATCCACCTTCTCAAGCATTAGTCTCATAAATCTTACTATTGGACCTAAATTTTGTAATATATTCTAAGTATTTTTTAGCCATAAGAATGGGGATGCAGGAGCATGGGAAGAGTGAGAAAGACCATGATGTGGGAGGGAATGACAAAAAAGAGATAATTATGGGATAACAGCATGGAAGACCTTAGCATGGATAAGTGTTGCAAAAGATAAGGAAATTAAGGATAAGGAGCACAAGATGCAGGACTCAAAAAAAGTTCAAGATGAGGACAAGGGTGCAAGAATTGGAGACAGTTATAAAACAATTCACATAAGTATCAAATATTAATGGGAGCATGAATCTAGCATTAGATCACGAAGGAGGAGGAACACAAGAAAATATTTAGCATAAAGAGAGTATATAGGAGTTTTTAGACCCGATTCAAGAAGAAATTAATTAAAATGGCTCACTATGACTTCTTTTTTTGAAATAGTTGTTGGCTTGTCATCTATAATGTATTAATGATGCAACTCGGGAAGGGGTTCACTTGTGTATAAATACCCCTTTAGCTTTGATTAGGAAGGGTTATTGAAATTAGATGTGTTTTTGTTGTCAAGATAGATATCTAGAGATATTATGTACTGAATCAAGTATCTTTGCAATCTTATCAAATGAGATCAATGGAACAAATATTTTGTAAATCTTGATGTGTTGAAATTATTTGGTATTAATTTTTCTTTATGACACTAGATTACTTGCATTGTGTGAATGTGTTAAATGGCTAACTCTAGTATGATTTTTGTAATAACAATGATTAAATGTGTTAAACTCAAGTGCTTAAGTAATATTTATCTATTTACCATTGCATAATAGAACTGATGGGAACAAGTCTAGGTTGTGTGCTTCAGTTGAGCACATGAGGTCATTTGCATGATATGTTGACATGTTATCATGTTAGCTTCTCCCTTATTCTAAGTTCACAACTAATACTTAGTTATGTATAAATAGGGATAAAAATAAACCCAACATTTTGGTTTCATTACTAAGACCCATTGCATTTGTTAGCATGATGGCAAAAATATGCTCGAGTGGATATCTTTAGAAAACATCAAGTGTTGGGTTGGTATCATAGTGGATAACTTTGTGCTTCAGCATATTGAACCAAGAGTTTTTGTGCACACATGGATAGAGTGGCATCACTTATATGATTCTCTATATGAAACATTTTTTATAGAATTACCCACTCACTTACATTCTTGGCTTTTTGAATATGCACAAGACCATTCAAGAAATTACAGATAGAAGGCTCCTTTGTTAGTAGAGCAACATATAACCTTAGTAAATTTGAAATCCATTTGAACACATGTTGTGGACATGTAGTAGAAATGAGTGCTCAATAGCTACATTTTGGAATATGTTGTCTCTACATATTCATGTTTAGAGGAAGAACAATTCAATTTTTTAAGGGAACCATATGGGACATATCTCAAACAATTTCCTTTAGAGAGTAAGAATCTTATGGTTTATTCTAGACTTGAGAAATTCCACATGGATGGATAAAATATCTCCTATATGAGTAACATGGTTGGTGGGGAAATGGAGGGGTATGCATCAATATGGGATTGGTAGTTCAGCATGGAAGTCAGACAATGAAAACTATGGAAGAATAAGTATGATGAATCCAAGTGTAAGGCTATGAGAGGTAGTGAACCTGAGGTAAAAGGGAAGATACAAGAATTTCCATGAAAATATATAAGAGGTTGAAAATACATGGTGAGCATTCCCTAATCATGGATTTGTGTTTTTCACTGGCACAAGTATATGTAGAAGAAGCAAGACAAACATTTATAATATAACCCAATCTATATAGACCTAATTACCCCACTATAACACATGCTTATGCATTTGAGTTTGAAATAATTCTGTTTATAAATTAGGATAGTGACAGTTACAAAATCTAAATTTGAATCTAAAACTGAGACCGCATAGGAATCTCTAGAAGTGCAAGATCAAGATAACAATTTACCATTAATTTCTACCTTTTCATTACAAGAAAGACATATATCTCATCTCAGAATGCCAAGTGAACCAAATATAAATAGTTGGAAAACTATAGGCTCAACAAAAAATAATCAACCTCCCCTAAAAACTATTATCTTTAGTGCACCTTTTGTTGCAAGAGGTACGAGAGGTAGTACCAAAGGTGGTTATACTAATGATAGAAGATTGGGAGGTGGCTTAGTAGGAACTAGAGGACCTCCACCATAAGTTTTAGGAAGAATTAGAGGAGCACCATATCAAGGTCCACTAATACCACCCAGTTTACCTAAAATCTACTACAAGATGACATTTCACTTGCCTAAATATCTAGGTGTTGAAAATATAGCAAAACATATTCACAAATGTGAACTCATTTTGTGAGTGTGGAGTATCACTTATTCTAAGTGAAAGGAAACTCAGTTTGACACTACTTTATTGGATCACGTTCATAAATGGTACCACAAATTTGATCCCCAACAAGTGGTTGTCAATTATGAATTATTAAAGGCTATTTTTCTACAAGAATTTGATATCCATGAATTTTACCAGTAAAGTATTGTTGCCTCAAAATATATCAATCAAGAGATTACTAAGAAGTGTGTGCATGTATGATGTGCATTTTAAAACACTTATTTTTAATCTATCATTTGAGATCAACCTGATGTAGCATGCTTAGTGGTTTATGGGAGATTTATTATTTCCATTTTAATGAGCCTTATCTCACAAAACTTTCATTGAACCACATGAGGCACTGTAAGTTACCCTCTATACTAAAGTTGTGGGAAGTATAGATATGGGGATCAAACCATTTATGGAAGCTCATATCACTATGATGGATTCTCATCTAGAGAATATTATAACCAATAATGCTCATCACACCTGTAATGACTTGTGGTGTGTTGACTACAAAGTGGAAGGCCATAACAAGAATAACTATCCATGAAGAAATGTATGTGTTATATTGAAACAATCTTATGAGATTTGTAATGAAGATCATGATTTGAGGAGTTATCCTTTACTTCATCATTCCATCCAAGCTAAAGTGTCTCTATATTGTAAAATATGTGATGAATATACACATGATACCAATGATTTTTGGGTCATCAATGAGATTCGTGAAGCGTGCATACGAGGTACATGCCAAGCTTACATAGCTAACAACTAGGAGGCTAGTGGAAGTCAATATTTTAGAGGTTAAGGGCATGTAAATGGATGTAGAGGTGGTCATTTTCCACCTAGGACATATTATAAATGTAGTTATCTAGACCATTACCAACATGATTGCATGATTGATCCAACTTGTACCTTTTGTAAAAATGAGCATCACCTGAAAGAATGTCTCGATTTATATGTCTCCATTACTAAAGAGAAAAATGATAAGGGAATTAGGATGATGTGTGTTACAAAACTCCAAATGTTTAGTGGATATCATGCCCTGCCACTCGCCTAGTTGGACCCAAGGTCAATATTAATACATGGAGTGGCGTTTATTGCCAACTATTTTCAGATCCACCTGATAAAAAGGTTTAATGTGAATAAACTCATGTGAAACACTATCCCAATGTTCAATGTCAAAAATAAGTTTTTCATAAGATAATGGCCTTAGTTTGGGAACTGCAAGGTGAAATTGAGTCCTTAAAGGATAAAGATGCTAACATGTGGGCCAAGATACAAATAAATATGGTACCTATGAACTCAAGGCATGATAAATTATAAGAATTGTGTATACGTTTCATTAATGAGGACATCACCCCTCTCCTCAATAATTGGTTATGACAATAAATGAAAAATCCTTTAAAAGATCATCTTTTGAACCATGCACACTTATAAGAGACTCATATTTAACCAAATCCAAAATGTAACAAATAATCCTTATCAATGCATCCATTGATGGTTGGATGATCCATGGTATCCTAATGGACACTGGCATGGAGGTTAATGTTCTAACCAAAGATACATGGAAAAAATTGGGAGACCCATTTTGTAACCCTCCCCACATGTCTTGTTCATGGCCCATAGGTTGAAGGTGATTGAATAGTGAGGAAACATATATATCATATGAACCTAAATCTATGTGCTTGGGTTAAAGAGGAAATCGATAGCATGTTACATGTTGGAGGTATTACTCCCATTAATGAAAATAAATGGGTCAGTCCCATGATGATCAGCATCAAGAAGGATGGTCACATTTTAATTTATGTGGATTAAAAGCTAATTAATGTGGTATGTTTAATGGATCCTTTCCCAACACCTTTAACCAAGGAAATTTTTGAAGGTGTTGTTAGATGTGAGATTTACACATTCACTAATGGCTTTCTAGCTATCACCAAGTCCAAATTACTGAAGAAGATAAGGTAAAGGCAACATTTTTAATTGAATGAGGTTATTTTACATATAGTGTTATGAATTTTGGCCTCAATAATGTATAATTTTTTTTTTCACACTATAGTGGAAGCTTTCAAGGATTTCATTCATAAGTTCCTTTAGGTGTACTTAGATGACTTAACAGTGTATGGTTGAGTGAATGACCACTATGAAATTGTGAACCTCATGCTCTAATGTTGTCACCAACTTTATATTTATTTAAATCTAAATAAGTGCATCTTTACCATGCCATTTGGGATTATGTTGGGACATATTATTTTTTGGGATGGACTATTGGTAGATCTAGCTAAAATTGTGGTCATTATTCAACTCCCAATACCAACCACTCAATGTGAGATATGTTCCTTCTTAGGTCATATGGGGTACTATCTAAAGTTTATTTGAGGTTATGCTAACATATCCACCCCAATGAAATAAATACTTAAGAATAATGGATTATTAATATGTATATCTCAACACCAACAAGCATTTGAGGCCTTGAAAGAGAAACTAGTCACTGCACCCATTCTCTAGTTCCCAAACTGGACCTAGACATTTCATGTTCATTTTGATGCTTTAGGCATGAAAGTAAGCATTATCTTGGCATAAATTTTTGAAGGTAACCTTGATCATACTACTTATTTTTCTAGTTGGAAGCTCACACCAGTAGAAATAACTACTCCATGACAAATTATGAGGCCTTGTCTATGGTTTTTGCACTTCAAAAGTTTCACCATTACTTGTTGGCAACCCCATTTGTCTTCTATATATATCATGAAACTCTCAAGTATTTGGTAAATAAATTATATTTCATGGATTCATCTACTTATGGATTATCCTCTTGTAAGAATTCCCATTCTCCAGAATCATGAAACCTAACAAAGTTAATTTTAGACCAGAACACCTCTCATGCATTCAATCTGGTGAACCACTGCATCTCATAAAGGATGATTTACCTAATGTATGTAGTTTTATAGATACATGTGTACCCAAATAATTAGATTAAATTTTAGCTTTTCTTACAATAGGTTTTGCACTAGAAAACCTTACCACCCAAGATAAAAAGCAACTAGCTATATGTGTTACCCCTTTCTAGCTTATTAACACAGACCTATAAAAAATTGGTCAGGATGAAGTACTATGAGGGTACATAATGTACCAAGAGCATACTAAATTCATTTAAGAGGTACATGAAGGCATCGTAAGAGGACATTATGTTGATGATGCAATAACATGAAAGGTTCTAATAATTGGGGTGTGATGTCCCACCTTGTTTAACGATGCCAATGTTTATGCATGCTGATGTGATATCTATCAGTTCAAAGGTAAACCAAACTAAAGGGATGATATGCATCTTCATACCATACTTTCTTTTGAACCATTTTAAAAATGGGATATTTATTTTTTTGGGCCCATTTAACTATTTGTGTGATAGACTAATGCCTTACTACCACATATTATCTCACATGGTTATTGAAGTAATACCCACACATGATTGTAATACTATGACCACCACCATATTTCTATGGTAAAATATCATCACAAGGTATGGATGCCCTTTAATTTTAACAAGTGATCATGGCACTCACTTTCTCAATGAAATAATGTGCATCCTCTTGGTTGAGTCCATGATTGTGCACCATAAGATCACATTATACCACCCTCAATATAATGGCATAGCTGAAGCCTTCAACAAGATCATATGTCATATACTAACCAATATTTTTAATATCAATTGTAATGATTGGGATGATCAATTTTTTATAGTCTTATGGGTGTATCAAACCACATACAAAAGGTTGAATAAGAGTAATCCTTTTAATCTTATCTTTGTCACTAAAGCCATCTTATTAATATAGTTCCTTGTTCCCTCTTTATGTATTGTGTGCATCAGTGGATTAGATGATGAGGAGTCCCTAAAATTATGCCTAGATGTCCTACTTTATCTAGATGAAACACATTTTCTCACACACTAGAGTTAAAGAGTTGAGAAGTAAAAATAGAAAGCCTGGTATGATCAACATATCAAAACCAAAGTTTCTCATCCTGATATGCATGTCCTAGTCTATTATTCAAAATTTACATGAAATTTAGGTAAACTAAAGATCTAATGGATTTTTTATTTATTATTCATGTTATCCATCTAATAAGTGCTTGCAAATTAAAAATATTAGATGGACAATTCATACCATGCCATATAAATGGTAGTCGGCTCTAGCCCTACCATTCTATGTAATTATTCAATCTAGTGAATAAGGCATATGCCACTGGGTTAGTCTAATATTTTGTTTCATTTTAAAATAATCATGGAATTATTTGATGCCTTTTGTAATTATTTTGACACTTTTTGATACTCTTTGGGTATTTAGCATTCTTTATTTCTTGATATGAATTATAATAAATTATGATGTGGAGGACCATGCATAGATTTTCATTTGGGTTAGGTTTTAAGGATGGATAATTTATTTAAGATAAAATCACACAAGAGGAGGCATGTGAAGGAGGAGTGTGAAGTAGGCATGTAAAGGAAATGATATAAGGGATGCACACAAGAGGTGGTACATGACCCAAGTAAGAAAAATGAAGATGACAAAGTAAATATCTTTATAAAAATGGGTTAAAATAGAAAAGGTAGTTTCTCATGAACAAACTAGGAAATTTGAGTTTTTACAACTTACATGCACCTAAAGAAAGATGCAACAACTCACAAAGTGTGGGAGATGTATTTATTAATGATGAAGTGGTATGAATAGCAAGCATGCCAAATGGACAACAAGTCATGCCATTCAAAACATTAATTAGTTGAAATGATGGATAACAGCATGGGGTATCCACCTATAAAATATAGAGAGACCTTCCATTTTCAATTTTATTAAAAACTTATACTCCATTATAAATATCAAATAAAGAAAGAATAGGTGACTACATAGTGTTTCAATGACAAAACATAAAGTATAAGTTTTAACCAAGAGCATTCAACAAAAAAAGTGGTAAATTGACCACAAGAGCATGTACAAAAAAGATGCAGGTTTCAAACATCAAATCTACCATTAGATAAGGTTGAATCAGGAAGATGAAGCATTTTAAGTCTAGATAAAAAAGAATCAAAACATATTCGTTTGAGAGAGTTGATCATCCATGCATTAACCTTAAAGTACCTTGATCGGTGATGCAACTAAAGTGAAAGTTTAATAGGAGTAGATATCCATCACCAACCATTCTCAAAGTATAAGAATACAATGGCACAAAATAAAGAAGTCATGTTTATATCCAATAATAAAGATCTAGTGAGCGTGGCATGTAAGGCACAAACCCCACAAAGCTAGAGGAAGGGACATTTAGTATTAAGACACTAGAAATGGTACATGTTGGAAAGAAGGTTGATACAAAACCACCTCCCTCTCTTATATTTATTGAGGAAATGCAATACCTAGAGATAGTTTTACATGAAGATTATTGGGAGTCTAAGGTTTCCACTTGTCAGGTCTTCAATTATAATCATTGATAGATTGGAAATGAACTTGACTTATAATCGGACTACTGGGTATAACTCTAAAAAACTAGAAATGAGACCACTTATGATCTCATATTTTATAACTTATTAGAGGATGTGAGGGTGATCCAACTCTTCTAACTATCTTATTTTAAAAATCCATAAGAGGTGGTTCACTTTCTAATTTAATGCATTCTTGAAGACTACCTCTACTTTGTTGGGTGTAGAATGAGAATTACCCCTGAGTAGATCAATAAATTAATGGGATTACTTTATTCTTGTATTGATGTTGGCAAATATATTGAGGATCAGGAGACAATTGATAAAATGGTGACAATGATGCATTATAAAAAGGAAGGCCATGTCATGTACATCACAAGCTTGACCAATCTTATAATTCAAGTAGTTATGTGCTTGGCCATGACCACTTTTAGAGGCATATATAGGTGGAAGGAGGTGGATATGGCCCAAATATATGTCATTATCCAAATGGACAAGGGAATAAAGTATAATTTTTCCATGTACTTTATCAAGAAAATTGAACAAGATGCTAAAAAGGCACATCACCTACCTAACCCTTAGTTTCTTTAGGGTGAAATTTTGTTGTTGTTAGTTTTTTATGATATTGGCATCCTAGAGTATTATAGAAAATAACTAAAGTGGGTGTACCCACAAAATCATAAGTCCCTCACTGAAAGGTTCAAATAATTCACATGCCTCAATGCCATTACACCCTCTTACAAAGCAAAGATGAAGGGTTAGTTTAGTTGTTTGAGGGAGGCATTTGGGAACAAATGATGCATAACCAAGGAGTTACCCAAGTAGGTGGGAACCTATGATGTGTTTTATATAAACCAATACTATTCCATCACATAAATTTAGATGAAAAGTATATACAACTTGTCACCATGGCTCAAATTTCCTTACACATTCACTACTACATATTTCATGGACTCTATGAATCACATTGAGGATGCACTCCCTATAAAGATTGATGTAGATAAGATTAATGTTTAGATCCATACTCTTCATAATATTTTTGTCTATGTAGGGAGGCATGCATATGTAGAATGAAATGAGACTGATAAGACTGTTATTAATCCCTATAAGATATATTCATGTAAGGGTAGATCTAGGTGTTTTTCTATGTTCAATCCCTAAAAGAGAACATTGAAAATCCAAGAGGTAGAAAAAGAATTACTCCCCCCTCAACCATTGTTACATCCTGATTCCTCATTAAACAAACTTACTTGATTATTTATGGATATTTATAGTTGACAATTGGATTTGGTTATTATTAACTAGACTATGAGTTATATGTTGTTATGGGATAGTTGAATATTTTTTTGATTAAATGATTTCATTGCTATGAGTTAGCTGTAGTGAATATTCTTACATTATTGTTAGGTTGTGGAGCTAAAAGCTTCAACTATGCAGACATGGAGGAGGATGCTAAAGTTCCAGAAGTACCAGCATCAACAATATGACCAACGTCAGTCATGATGTATGCAGAAGGAAACCAGCATCGGCAGGGATTCATCCGACGTCGGTCAGCACCAGTTAGACAGGGACTAACGTCGGTCGCCTGTGTGTTCTAGAACTGTTCATTGCATGAACAGTTAGTTGAACTGATTGTTTGCATGTTAAAGGCTATTTCAAGTCTTGAGCTGCGTGTCTATTATTAATAAATTAAAAATATAATTTATTGTTTAAGTGTGGGATCTATTTATAGACCCACTGGCATGTATTGTAATTATGAGATAAAAAGGAAGGCAAGGAAGATCCTTCCATTTGTAAGATCATTGAGTTGCAGGTTGTTGCAAGCTCATAGGAGATCTACATGTAAGTATGGTCTGTTGAATTGTAGGTTGCAGGTTCATAAGAAGATCTACTTGAAGTACTTTTGAGTGCTTGGTGTATAGGCAGGATTATTACTGACTGGTTGGAGAGGTGAACACCAATTCTATGTGTGAGTTGTGTATTGGGACTGTTTTTGGTAGGAGAGTCTTTTTGAAGAATAATTACTGTACACTTGAGGTGTGGGAAGCCTCTGTAAGGTGGAAGAGTGTGGTGACTCTTTATTGTATTCTTTTCTGTACAAGTATTAATACAAGATTGTATATTGTCTCTCATATTCTGTGATATTTGTGAATTCTAGTTACTTGTACTTTTGGATTATTTCCACATGTTTAATTTCTTGTATTTGGTAATCATATTGTGCTCTTTCTGAGGAGCAAGATCCTAACAAGTGGGATCAAAATAGGTGTGTTTGTTCTTGGATTCCCCAACAACTGGTATCAGAGCTTTTGGTTGGGATACTAATAGGTTGGTTTAGATCTGGTTAGTGTGTTTTGATTACAGGTTATTCACAGGGGTTTCTGTTTGAGTGGGAGTAGAGCAATGGCAGAAGACAGTAAGCTAAGAATGGAGAAGTTTAATGGCAAGAACTATCAAATATAGAGGATGCAGATTGAGGATTATTTGTATCAGAAAGATTTGTACTTACTATTGGGTGGGGTTGATTGCAAGCCCCGGGATATGAAGGATGAAGAATGGGAGGTTCTTGATCGATCTGGGATCTATAAGGTTCAGCCTTGCATCATCTGTGATTTCCAACTTATCACACGCTAAGACAACGGTAGAGTTGATGGAATCTTTGGCAAATTTATATGAAAAACCCTCAGCTTCGAATAAGGTATTTCTTATGAAGCAATTATTTAATTTGCAAATGTTGGAAGGTGGATCTGTTCATAGTCATCTTAGTGATTTCCATGGTTTGGTAAACCAGTTAAATTTAGTCAATATTGTTTTTGATGATGAAATTAAGGCTCTCTTAATCTTGTGTTCATTACCTAAAAGTTGGGAGAATTTGGTAATGGCAGTTAGTAATACTACATCTGCTTCAAAAATCTTAAAAGTGGTTGATGTTGTGAGTGTAATATTGAATGAAGATATACGCAGGAAAAGCACAGGTGAATCATCAGGAAATGCTTTGAGTGTGGAAATCAGGGGAAGGCAAAGAGAGAAGATAGAGCATGGGAGATCAAGGAGATCCAAGTCTAGGTATGGCCGAATAACCTGCTAGAAATGTGGAAAGCAAGGGCACTTAAAGAGAGATTGCAGGTCAGGTGAAGATCAGCATGAAGGACATGAAAGAGAAGTAGATGTTGTAGAGTTCGTTGCACAGGATGCTCTGGTATGTTCTTTGGATAAAGTAGAATCTTGGGTTTTAGATTTTGGTGCCTCTTTTCATGCATCCCCAAACAAGGAATTTTTTCATGAGTATGTCCAGGGAGACTTTGGAGAAATTTGTTTAGGGGATGGAAAGCCTTGTCAAATGGTTGGCAAAGGGAAAGTGAAGCTGAAATTGTAGACAGGTAACACATGGGTGTTAAAGGAGGTCATGCATGTTGCAGTTCTGGAGTAGAATTTGATTTCTGTAAGAAGTTTAGGTGATGAGGGTTACATAGTAACTCTCACAGCGGACTCTTAGAAGGTTACCAAGGGTGCACTTGTAACAAGAGGTAATAAAGTAGGTACGCTTTATCTATCTACTTGTATTATTGATTCTCTTTCTGGGTTATCTACTTTAGTTGTAGATTCAGAGATGTGGCTTAATAGGCTTAGTCACATGAATAAGAAGGAGATGCATGTTCTTGAGTCAAAGGGTATGCTTTTGGATTTGAAGAGCATAGATCGAGATTTTTGTATGCAGAAGAAGAAAGTGACATTTATTGAGGAATCCAATGTTCGTGACAAGAGCAAGAAAGCCTTGGTTTTCAAGGAGAAGATGATGGATAGGTATCAGTCACAGGGGCTGAGGAATTTTGAGCAGAGTAGGGTTGATTTGGACAAGGGTTTGATCCAAAAGGAGCTCACGGGAAAAAGTTAGTTCTCACAAGAAAAACACAGAGACCAACGTCGGCATCCAAACAGGGACCGATGTCGGCTATGTGTAGCCTGATGTCGGTGACTCAGGTTAGATAAACACTGGCGTCGATCAGGGGGAACCGACATCGGCAGTGAGGCAGTCGCATGGAACCGATGTCGGTCGGGTGCAGACTGAGATGTGACCGGCATCGGTCACTGAGACAAATTTTGGGTGGATAGCAGGCTGTCAAGGAGTCTCAAGCGCCCATATGGAGGACTTAAAGGGTAAGTAAGCCTCAAATTCATCATTTCCCTTCTTTACACTACTTATTGCTCACTGATGGTAAAGAACTAGGAAGCTATTAAAGAAGCAGAGCAGGTAGATCCAAGAAATAGTGGGAGCTTGGCATGGATGAGGATGTGATTCCTTGGAGGAGAACCAAATGAGAGTTTTGGGTGGAGTTGCCAGCTGGAAGAAAGCACTGAGAGATGAATGGATGTTCAGGATGAAGAAGATCGGGAATGGATACGTGAGACGAAAGGCCTGGGTATATGGTCTTGAATAAGCTATAGGATAATGGAGGTTTGATCATTGTGTTTCTCTTTACCAGGTTGGATAATATTAGCTACATTATCCTATTACTGTATATTGTGCTTGTAGCAGGGTTACAAATACAGGGAGTTGCTGAACTAAAGGTAAAGCTAGTTCAGAAGTATGTCATGAGGAATCTAGGAGCAACAAGATTCTTTGGCATGAGTGTGTTCTAGGGACATGGAAGGTCACAGGTTGACTTTGTTTCAGGATGATTGTGTGATACTAGTTAGCACACCGATGGTTGGACAGTTCTATGAACAGTGTCTTGATTCACATAATGAGGTTGAGTACATGTGTACTAAACCTGAGTTTTCCCAAGCAGTGGGAGTTGTCAGAAAGTTAGGAGCCAATCTGGGAAAGAAGCATTGGAGGGCAGTTCAGTGGATTCTTACAGGGACCAGCATCAGGTGCACATGCTATGCAGGGTCAAGTTATTTTCTACATGGGTTTGTAGATGTGGATGTGACAGGTGATTTGGATGACAAGTTGTGCACCACAGGTTTTTTGGTGGTTGGTCTTCAAGGGTGATCTTGAAGAGGGATACAGATCCAAGGGAACAAACTAGATGGTGTATAGGTATAGGTACAATTGCAACTGTTTATCTCCAAGTGGGAGATTGTTAGGTTGTGGAGCTAAAAGCTTTAACTATGCAAACATGGAGGAGGATGCTGAAGCTCCAGAAGTACCAGCGTCAGTAGTATGACCGACATCGGTCATGATGTATGTAGAAGGCAACTGGCATCGACAGGGAGTCAGTCAATGTCGGTCAGCACCAGTTAGATAGGGACCGACGTCGGTCGCCTGTGTGTTCCAAAACTATTCATTGCATGAACAGTTAGTTAGTGGAATTGATTGTTTGCATGTTAAAGGCTATTTTGAGTCTTGAGCTGCGTGTCTATTATTAGTAAATTAAGAGTCTAATTTATTCTTTAAGTGTGGGATCTATTTATAGACCCATTGGCATGTATTGTAATTATGAGCTAAAAAGGAAGGCAAGGAAGATCCTTCCATTTGTAAGATCATTGAGTTGCAGGTTGTTACAAGCTCATAGGAGATCTACATGTAAGTATGGTCTATTGAATTGTAGGTTGCAGGTTCATGAGAAGATCTACTTGAATTACTTTTGAGTGCTTGGTGTACTGGCAGGGTTATTACTGACTGGTTGGAGAGGTGAACACCAATTCTGTGTGTGATTTGTGTGTTGGGACCGTTTTTGGTAGGAGAGTGTTTTTGAATAAGAATTACTATACACTTGAGGTGTGGGAAGCCTCTGTAAGGTGGAAGAGTGTGGTGGCTCTTTATTGTATTCTTTTCTGTACAAGTATTAATACAAGATTGTATATTGTCTCTCATATTTTGTGTTATTTGTGAATTCTAGTTACTTGTACTTCTGGATTATTTCTGCATGTTTAATTGCTTGTATTTGGTAATCATATTGTGCTCTTTCTGAGGAGCAAGATCCTAACAAGTGGGATCAGAAAAGGTGTGTTTGTTCTTGGATTCCCCAACAATTATGATCATGTTGATTTATTATTTCAACAATATTTTACGACGTATATTTATCACGATGTATGAATTAACTACATGTTTGTCATGATTTGGATGCAGGAGAGATTCATCCCTCAGAGCATGATGGAGAGAAAGAATCATCAAAGAGGGAACATAGATGGAGATTTTGGGGGATAATAGAGGAATGGCTAGAACCCTTGCACACACCATGTAAATGTCACTCATTATATGTATAGTTGAATGGTTAGAATTAGTCTATTTTTTATGCTATTTACATTTAGATAATTATTTATGCATAATAGTTGTGTGTTATTTTAGATTTATGTGTATGTGGAATTAACCTTGTGCCATTTTGTTATGGATATTATGTGTATGTTTAAATTTAAAATGATACTATGTGCTTTTGTCATGATTTTTAGTGTTACAAGAATGTAAATCTATGAGAATAAGTATCTGGTACTATCATAGTTAGATTAAAACTCATGTTTTCGTAATGTTTTTAAACTTTAGCTTGTTATCATATGATATTTTGGAATATCAACATATGTCTTAATATATGAGGATAACAAAATATATGCATTTCAAATTAGTATCAATGTGTACTAAGTCTATTAAAAGCTTAGAAATCACTAGCTTACTTAGTATTATGTTAATCATGTGATCATACTAATCATGGTATTAGCATAAACTCTAGAATAATTAAATGTGTCAATCTCTAATAAGTTGATTAATACCTTATGGAGGTGAAGCCCTCATCCACTAATAATGAGTGCCTAGGATTAGAGATAGACATAGTAAACTAATATATATATTAATACTAGATTGACACTATGTTAACACTTTGTAGAATTATATAGAGATGGAATATAAATTTACTATGCTTATTTGTTATAATGAGAAAATAAAAACTTAGATTAAATAAATGATTTTGGAAAGAAAGTAGAAAGTAAAAATTGGCAAAATAGAATAAATCAAAGATGATGGAATCTTTTAAAAAATGGAAAACTTTGAAAAATAGAAAAAAAAAAAAAAAGCTTTAAGTCATTCAATAAAGATAAAGATAAAAAAAAAGAGCTCTAAAGCAAAAAAGATGGTGACTTAGATGTTTGGCGTGTGGAGGTGGATTATAATAATGCACAAGATTTGAGATGATAATATATATATATATATATATATATATATATATATATATATATATATATATATATATATATATATATATATATATATATATATATATATATATATATATATATATATATATATATATATATATATAAAGTACAGACACCAAACACCTTGAGATGAATATCAGTGTTTTGTGCTATTCTTATAAACTCCCATTTTTATTTTTCTTGTATTTAAATAATCAGGTGAGTGGTGAGAGGAAGGGTGAAAACATATTAGTGGAAAAACATATTAGTGGAAAAGAGGAAAAGGTGAAGAACCCTTTATTTACATGATGCAAAGGAGGCTACCAATTTATCATATTGTCCTTGTATTACATCATCTTTACGATGACTGGTTGGCTAATTACTTTACTGAATTTTAAAGACAACATTTAAATGACCATTTTCATATAATCCAAGTGAATTTGATATCTAGTGTACAAATTTCATAGTTAGTTCCTAAACATGATCAGAACAAAAAAAATAGTAAAAATGTATTATTATGTTCACTAAAAACCCCATCAAACCTGATAAAATTTACTTACATTGATCATATATAAAGAAATAAAGGAATTGGAGATGAAGAAAGAGGAGGAACGGGTAGGAGAATGAGAGAAGATACGGGAGGCAAAATGGGAAGGAAGAAAAGGGCACAATGAGGAGAAAAAGAGGTAGCATAGAGGAAAAGGGAATAGTATTAGTAACTTACTTGAATCCACATTAATTATATATGTACAATAGCCTTTGAAAAATCCTCAACAGAAGTGACACAAACATGACTTCAAGGAAGAATGACATCATCCTAGAATTTCAAGCAGATGATACTACTAGAGTGAATGAGGTAAGCCTAATTTTTCAAAAGTAATAAATGAGTTTCAAGACTGGTTTGAATAATTTATATATTTGTTGTGTGTTTATAAATTAGAAAATACCTATATGAACAGCAAATTAGGTGTGAAGTGTGGTATTATACATCATATCATTATCTATTATTGTATTGCTTGCTATCATGGTATAAGTGTCTTAAGAAAGTGTCAGCATATAAAAATAATGGTATGGATATGGGTATAAACTACTTATTAGAATCATGGAAGTATTTGTCTAAGCAATCTGAATTTTGTTATTTTATTAACTGATAGCTTATAAAATTGTATTATATGGAAATAATATAGATATTGATCATCAGTTATATAGTGATAAAATTTACAGTGATATAGATAATATTGATCGATCACATTATTCTTAGTCTTATAAATTTAGTATTAGGATATCAATAATATGATTCCTTATTTGAATTATAATATCAATATTATTTTCTATAACTGCTATAATGCATTAGCAATAACATAATTACAGCTGTAACATATACATAATTACTATTATAGGATATCTAAGTTATCATTTTATAAATAGCATGATTAGCAGGAATAATGTGATTATAACAAGAGCTATATATCATTGAATAAATTTAATATTTGAATTTAGTAATTTTATTACAAATGTATAACTATACTGGTCAAATTTAATATTAGTAATCACTATGTCATATTATACAAGAACTATATAAATCCCTAGTTCAGGCCAACTATATATCTATACATGCAGTGATATGAGTACATGTATGATTAAGACGTATAATGTGATTCAATATATAGTGAACTAAGTTAGTTATATAATGAATTGATCTTGATATAATTACTAATTGGTGTATTAAATTGATCATATATACTAATGTGAATGACTTTATATTATTTCATTAATTTATATATTATTAAAGAATTATGCCACACAACATATAACTTGTTCAATATTCATATATTCCCTAACCCTAATTATGGCTTGTGATTTCTATGTGTATTAAGAAATACCATATACCTAGTAGGGTTATGATGAAATGTTAAGTGGATTGATATTGATCTCTAGGATATGAATATGTTATCCAAGAATAAATTGATGTTACTAGGTTATAGTATTTAACACTTTTGTAAGTCTAGAAACATACTTTAAAGTACAAGAGTTTTATGTAAAATAAGTCAACGAAGTCAAACTTGTAAGAAAATACATAGGATAATATGCATAGACGGCTATAAGGAATGGTGTGAGTATTTGAATGTTATAGTTAGATGGCAATCTGATATGGGTATAAATAGTCTTTTGCCTATGATAATCTATTTATTAATATTCTAGGAATATTAATATCTATAATAGATCAATAATGTATTTTCTGAATAGGAAGTTATAATTATTAAATTCATTGATCAGAGTTCTAATGACTGTTGAACTTTATAAACCTTACTTAAATATTGGTAAGTATTTTTATACAAAACATAGTATGAATGCAGTTAATATGTGCAAGGGTATATATATAGAAAATACATCCATATATGGACTTAAGTATTCATATAAAATTACAATATATATAGGTGTATTGGGTCATATGCCTATATCTATAGTTTAATGGATTGTTAAAACAAATCATATAGATTTTTAAGGATAGGAAACTATAACTATAGGAATAACAACCTCCTAAAAATATAATAAGAGGTTTAAATGAATGAATATGTTTTCCAGGAGATTTATGACTTTTTTTTATCATGACTAACTATTGAAATTGAGTAGTGCATACATAAATGGACTATGATGTTATTACTTGTCATAAGATGTATTGTATTTGTATCTAATTATAGAAATTAAAATATGTAGTCTAATATATAGTATACCTATATAGAAAATACATCCATATATGGACTTAAGTATTCATATAAAATTACAATATATATAGGTGTATTGGGTCATATGCCTATATCTATAGTTTAATGGATTGTTAAAACAAATCATACCGATTTTTAAGGATAGGAAACTATAATTATAGGAATAACAACCTCCTAAAAATATAATAAGAGGTTTAAATGAATGAATATGTTTTCCAAGAGATTTATGACTTTTTTTTATCATGACTAACTATTGAAATTGAGTAGTTCATACATAAATGGACTATGATGTTATTACTTGTCATAGGATGTATTGTATTTGTATCTACTTATAGAAATTAAAATATGTAGTCTAATATATATTATACCTAGTTGGTATAAAATGTACTTGTTATGCTTATTATTTATGTGATAAATAATTTAGTGGATATTCATTCATACATTTGATAGACTTAATGTATGCATTTGATTATTCTTGTATTTAACATGTTTGATGCCTGTTAGTAGGAAGAAATCTATACAAACCTATTGGTTATATTTATGTTAATCAAATCTCGTATTGCTAGTTCTGAATAAGTAATGAGACAGACTTCACTAGCTTACTAGCATCATCAATTCTAGATGAAGGTAATCCACTCAAGTGATGTGTATGAAATTGACTGATCTGAGAGATCAATAAATATTGAAAAATTTGGCCAAAGTAGTGTTTGTTAGACATTGTAATTTTATATGTATTATTTACATGTTTTTGTGATATCATGTCATAACAAATTTATTTATGGTATATTTCATGTTATTAAAAATCATACAGCACACAGGTACTAGTTTGTCTTTCTAGATTCTCACATTGTCACTATATACTCATATGTGAAGGGAGGGTCATTCCTTAATGAGGGATTATACAAGGGATCGATAGTCTATGATTGGTGTGTAAAAGCACTTGGATGATGCTATCCCTCCCCATAGTAGTACTTTTTTTGAGAAGACACTTAAGATTGCCATAGATACTAGAGTCTGGGAAACTCAGGCTCCATGGTGCATTGTATCTTATACATTATATTGTATTTGTTATTATTAAAACATTGTCCTTAATGAGATATAATTATTTACTTATTGTACATTAACATTAGTGGTAGTATATTTGTACCAACCATGGCTGGATATCTATAATTACTTTCTATATTCAATTATGATATATTTCACATGATGATAGTGGTTAGTCATAGGTAGATGTCACATGCTTATTTTATAGTTGGTGTATTTAGAATGTTTTATCTAGATCACTAATTAGAATTTCATGGTGAAGTCTATTAAAATAATATGTTGTTAAATAAATAATAATAATTTCACATATTTCTAAGTGGATCCCAGTGGGGATGTTATAACCAGAAACACGCATAAATGAAAGGGTGTGAATGAAGGAGAAGAGGACAATACCAGAGGCCACCAACTCAAATAGGGAACAAGAGGAATAGTCCAGGGTTGAGACCAAATGACAAAGGTGAATCCCATCTATAACAAGATCCCAAGCACTACCTATAGAATATAAACATGATGCACCCCAAGTAGAGCCTAAGCATGAAGTGCCTAGAGTAGTGATTCTAGACACAAGTGAAGCATCTCTGGATGCACAACCTATAAAGGAGTTTACTCATAATCTCAAAAAAGAATAGCCTACTAGGCCTAGAGAAGATAATCCTATAAAATAGTATAAAATGGACATTAAGATTCCAAAACCTAAAGTAGACATAGGGGAAGGCCCCAACATAGAGTACCTTAGTGTTGGTTCTAGCAGACAATGGGAGAAGAGTCCCAAAGTTATTGATCTATAGCATGACCCTAAAAATCATAAGGAACCTATATAAGAGGTAGAGCAACATCAATAAACAAATTAGGAACCCCATATTTTCACTACATTCCAACAAGACACACCAAACAAATAACTATATTTGTGGGGTTATTTCCCCAAGCATGAGTCCACAGAACAAAATCGACGTGAGATGTCTTTTGTGATGTAAGTGTATTATGATAAAGAATGGTTTGAAATTACAAAGGCCAAAACTAACATAATCCCAAAGGTATCTGATATTCTAAACATGCTTTGGGTAAGCCCCATGAATTACTTTTATTACAAGTAAATGCATCCCTCATCAAGTTTTCCCTGGAGGTTTATAGGAAAAACATTCTCAATAGTCATGACATGGGCCAACTTCACTACAAACATTAGGATGTCATTTAGTTGTATCAAGAAGAACATGAAATGATGCACGAGCTTGAATAAAAAATTTAAAAACTCAAGTGCCAACTAGATGTAATTGAAGCATCTCAACTTAGGACTTTGGCCCTTTGCCAAACAATATTGATTAGTGAACCAGCACTTATGGATGGAGTTCCCATTATTGGTGAAAAAATTAATAAATTGTATATGCTCATGGACCTTTTGTTGAAGAAATGTAAAAACATGGTGGATCCTAAACAAAATAAACTATGGGCCACTGTGAAGTTCATTGTAACCATAGATGTCTACCATGAATTTTTGAATAAACTAAGTGCCACTGTTCCAATCTATGATTGGGTTTTTTTCAAGTTGGCATGGCTAAATAAAATTTTGTAAATGTGAAAGTTTCTTGAGGAACAACAATGCCAAAAATTGGTTGAGAATGCTCTAAGCATCAAGGATAGGGCCTAATACATGAAAGTATTTCAAGATGTTGAATAACTAGAAAAATAAATAAGTGGCCATTGACAATAGGTAAATTTTAGTTTCTCAATGCTTTGAGGACAAGTTTTAATATAATTTGGGGCACTCAAAGATGCTCACAAAGATGTAACTACTCAGCTTGAGACTTTGACAACTCAAATAGATACTTTTTTGGAGCAACTTGAAGACATGAAAAGATTGAAGGGTGAAGTGAAAGTTATTAATTCCAATCTTTGAATAGCCCTCAACTAGTGGGAGGATCTCAAATGCCAAGTACATGAGGAAAATCCTACATTTTTCTAATTGAGGAAACTACATCATAGTCTAGGACAGACTATAAATTTAGTTTGTGGTGATGTTGGACCCAACTTCTATAATATATTTGAAGTATTTTTTGAGCCATAAGCACAAGGATGCATGGGCATAATAAGAGCATGAAATACCATGGTGTTAGAGAAAATTATGTAGAATAAATAAATAAAGGAGAAAAATGTTGAAGACCTTGGTATAGATGGGTGTTGTGAAAGACAAGGAAATGAAGGATAAGGAGCACAATACGTAGGACTCAAAAATGTGTAAGACTAAGATAAGGGCATCAGAAATGGAGGTGGTTACAAATCAGTTCATGAAAGTATCAAATATTAATGAGAGCAAGAATCTAGCATCATCTTGTGAAGGAGGAGGAACATGAAAGAATATATCTATCACAGAGAGAGTATATAGTGGTTGTTAGGCCAGTTCAAGAGGAACTTAATTGTAATGGCTTAACATGACTTCTTTTTTCTGAAATAGACATTGGCTTGTCATATATAATATATTAATGATGCAACCTGAGAAGGGTTTTTCTTGTGTATAAATTACCCTTTAACTTTGATTAGAAAGGGTTATTAAAATTAGATGTGTTATTTATGTCAAGATCGAGATCTAGAGTTATTATTTATTTAATGAAGTACTTATGTAATCTTATCAAATGAGATCAATCGAACTAATATTATATGAATCTTGATGTGTTTATTCTGTTTGGTGTTAATTATTCTTTATGATACTAGATTACTTGCACTATGTGAATGCATTAAATGGCTAACTCTAGCATGATGTTTGAAATAAAAATGATTAAATATGTTAACTCAAGTGCCTAAGTAATATTTTCCTATTTACTATCATGTAACAGAACCAATGGGAACTGGTCTAGGTTGCATGCCTCAGGTGAGCGCATGAGGTCACTTGCATGATATATCAATGCACTAGCATGTTAGCTTCTCTGTTCCTCTAGGCACATGACTAATACTTAGTTGTGTGAAACTAGGGATAAAAATAAACCCAACAATTACTCCTATATTGTACTAGTGTTTTAATAAATGTATGAAGCACATGTAAAGTTTTAATCTCCATGACCTCCTTTATTGTTTATGGGATCTCAAGATGAAGTGGTTTTTAGTAGGGACTCTTGTATGCTGATTAGGCACATGATATGCCCATGGTTTATCCTACACAAAGCCTTCCCTCAGCCTTGAAACTCCTATTAGTCAAAGTAGTTGGGAATCTTATTGAGGACAAACTCATAATAGAGTTTCCTACAAAAATACAATATAACCTCATGGTTGTTTCAAGGTGGGAAATCAAAGATCATCCACCATTGATCCTAAAAATTGTTTCTAATAAAATTGTGCATGCATTGGTGGATTGAGAACCATTTTGTTGATAGTGGAAAAGGTGCATTGGCTACTAGATCCATAACTAAGGCATAAATTAGGTCTTTTAATATTTTTTCCTTCACCTCATGTGGTAATAATTTATCAGCATAGTAAGACCTATATCTATCCTTATATGATACCCATTTGTCAATTTAACTCATTATTTAGTCAAATTGGCCTAAACTGATTCTAGGGTATTAGCCAAAAAGGTATGATGGGTGTTTGTCAAAGTGGGGTCCCTCATTATCACAATTGTCTATTTAATTTGTATTTTGTTCTCAACTATGTGTGCAACCAATTATTATTCACTACCTGGGGTTATTTTGGAATTATATGAGGTCTAAGAGGGATAGGAAGGTTAGGCAGAGGGTTAGGAGGAGGGTTAGGTTGTTTCCTTACACTTGATAAATTTGTTTTAAAAAAATGGTTTTAATAATAAAACAATGCAAATAAACAAAAAATTGCTAAAATCTAGTGTTAATAGGCTTATTTTATGCTTGCATACCTCTCCTCTATGGAGGCATTGTCAATTCATCAAGGTAATGTGAAATTCTAGTGTGTTTTCTCCTTTTCTAAGCACAATGTGAATACAGGCCAGGGCAGAGACGATAGAGGCCAAAGCAAAATAAAAATGAAATAACATGGCCATAGACTTAGAATTTTTATGTTTTATTTATGTTTTTATAATGCATACATTGGGCTTTTTTATTTTTGTTTATAGTTATGTATTATGCATAGTATGCATAATGCATACACATTAAATAAGCTATGTATAATGCCTATAAATTATGTATAGCATAAATAATGTGTATATGTTATGTATAACATAACATAAATAACTCATACATGTTATTTATAATGTGTATTCATTATGCATATCATACATAACACATACACATTATGGTTTGGTAATTATTGAGCCTAAATTCAAATAATGCATACATGTTATTGCTATAATGCATACATATTGTGATAAAATATACATGGAATTATCCATCATCTTTGTGCAATTACCCTATATTTAATAGTTTCAATTTCAAAATATGGGTTGAGAATGGACCCTGAGAAGGTAAGAGTAATAATTGAGTGGCCATCATCAAAAATCATATTTGAGGCTATAAATTTTCATGGATTGGAAAGTTTTTATCATAAATTTATTAGAAACCTTAGTAGTATATTTTCACCCATTATGAAAGTAAATAAGGGTAATAAGGAGTTAAAATGGACTATTGTAGCAAAGGATTACTTTTACTTTTTGAAGAAGGTAACAAAATAGTCATTTTTGGCATTACCTGATTTCAGTAAAGTGTTTCAATATGATTGTGATGCAAGTGAGGCAAAAATAGGAGTAATATTGAGCTAAGGAGGTAAGCATATTGATTATTTTAGTGAGTAATTGAATGAAGCAAATAAGAATTAGTTAATTTATGACAAATAATTTTATGAAATGGTTAAATCTCTTAAGAAGTGGAGGCATTATTTGTTTCCAAAGGAATCCATTTTTTACATGGATCATCAAGCATTGCAATTCATAAACAATAGAGGAAAGTTAAACAAAAAAAATATGAAATGGGTTGAATTCTTTCAAAGTTGTTGTTTTGTTTTGAGGCATAAGAATGAGGAATCCAATAAGTTTATGGATGCATTGAGTACAAGAGATCTTTTAGTGAATGAGCTAGGAGTAGAAGTCATTAGGTTTGACTAAATGAAAGAGTCATATGAGGAGGATTTGGATTTATGCAATGCATGGGAAACATGCATGAATCCTAAAATCATAGACATAACACCATGGCTAGAATGTGTGATAAAGGATGGATTTTTGTTTAGGTGAAAGAGGTTATGCATACCTCAAGGTTCAATAAAGTAGAAGAATAATGGAAGCCTAGCTAGTCACTTAGGTATGGATAAAATATTGGTGTAAATAAGTCAATGTTAAAAATATGTAGGATTTGTCAACATGCTAATGGAAAATCTCATGATTTTAAGTCGTATCATCCATTACCAATTCCAAAGAGACCATTGGAAGAATTGAGCATGGATTTCATTCTTTGGCTACCAAGAACCCGAATAGGTAATGACTCTATTATTTTTTTAGTGTATAGATTTTATAAAATGGCACCCTTTATAACATGTAAGAAGACTGGTGTTTTTAGAATATTTTAAGTTTTTTTTCAAAGAAATTGTAAGATTGCATAGGTTTCTAAGGAGCATTGTATCAAACATGGATACTATATTTTTTGGACATTTTTGGAGGATGTTATGGAGGAAACAAGGCACATGACTGGACTTTAGTTCAGCCTATCATCCTCAAATAGATGGGAAAATAGAGGTATGAATCATAAACTTCATAATTTATTAAAATATTTGGTTAGAGACAAGCCCAAACTATGTGATTTAGCATTGGTCTAAGATGAATTTGCATACAATAATTTAGTAAATAAAATTTAAGCATGAGTCCATTTGAAATTATCTATGGTTTTATCCCTAGAAGAGTGTGTGAATTGAGAAGCACATAAGAAATGGGAAGTAGGAGTGTTGAATAAAATGAGTACACAACAACTATACATGATGTGCATATGGAGGTGAATATAAAATTGGAATAAAATAATATAATGTACAAGAAGCATGTTGATCATAAAATAAAATAACATAATTTTGAATTTGAGGACCTAATATTGTCAAATTTACATAAGGATAGCTTTCCTAAAGGAAAGTATAACAAGTTTTAGTGGAATAAAATTGGACATTGTATATATTCGAAAAGGTTCTCAGTGAATGCTTACGACATTGATCTACCAGATGAAGTGGGTATTGCAACCTAAATTTGATGGACAAGGTAATGGAGAAGATAGATATTTACATTTGAATTGGCTCAATGCAATTGGAATATTATGTCATTATAAGTTTTTCATACTTATGAGGCCTAATTTCTTTTGCTATATCAAACACTTTATTCTTAGGTCTCAACATCTTAACATCAACATCAACTTTGATGAATGATTCTTAAGAACATTTTAAAAAACCTAGGCCCATGATATGGAATTAAGCTTCTAGGTAGCATGCATTTCAGGCTTCTTTATCTATGCTTAGATGTGCATCTCTTTGCATACATTGTGATTCTAATCAATTCTTGGTCATTTTTCATTGTTCCTCATTCCATTCTCTCCCAATCTTGGGTGAACTACATTGGTCTGAAGTTTATTTTGGAACATGAGTCCATGAAACTATGTAGGCAATTCTTAATTTCTATTGAGGTCAGCTCAACTATCTCCATTCTTCTTTTCATCTCTCTCATTACTTTTGGCATTCTCATATGTTTGGTTTTATATGGCTTTCTAAGCCATTACACCATCACATGTACATTTACACATGCTCACTTTAACCTATCTTGTTGGTTATATCCTTGAGCTATTTTTGCTTTCCAATTACCCATGCTAGGGCTCAACATCTGAAACACATCTGAATAAAATTAGATCTACAGGGGAAAAATCATTCTTTATTCTTTATCAATGATCAAAATTTACCCTACTAGGGTAAAATTGTTTTATCATGATCATATTTACTCTACTAGGGCACTTCTTATTATCTTCTCTTTGGATACCCCATTCTAGTGGTGTTTCCCTTCCTAAAGTATAATGTTCTCCCTTTTCCTCTATTTCCAAGTTCTCCACATTAAATCACATGATGGAAAAAATTTAGTGTGTAACTTGTCTCAAGATTGGTCAATGTCATAAGCATGTAGCTTGTACTCTCAAATTGGGTACATTTATAGTGTGTCCCTTACATTTATGGATTATATATTTTCCTTTCCCCTATCTCTAGGGCCTATTATACTTCTAATTATATTCTGATCATTGATGGTAATCACATGTGCAAGCATTAACTCATCTGGATGTGATCTATTCCATGGGTTAACCTCTCACTTTCTCTCTCTTTTCAAGAGTTCATCCTTTTGTTTTATCCTAATATGTCCCCTTTAGGGGGCATCATGGGTCTGTTCCAATTTATTCTTGACAACGCTTTTCTTTTAAAATATATTTGTTCACTTGAATGTCTCGTTATGCCTTCTCAAAAAGGAGCAAAATGTAGACATCTAATTCTTAACACCATTTGTGTTGAAATTTTCAATCTTACTCAAATTACACTCAAATGCACATTTTAGGTCAAAATCCATCAAACATGCTAAATGATTCAAACTTATCATTTACAAGTGCCAATTTAGGTCACATTATCCCTAAATAGGGAAATGCATTTTATGGGTCAGCTACTTTTGATCAACTCATTTCAAGTCAAAATGATGATTTCATCTTTTGTGCTCTGGATCACTCTTTTCTCCTAAATTCATTGGTACACACCACGTACCTTTGTTATTTTGTGTTGGAAACATCCTACAAGAAATATGGTTCTGATGCATTAACTTCACCTTCTAATTCTTCTTGAGTCAAATTACAACTCAGTAATATGACTTTTTGACCATTTTGATTAATTAAGGGCCAATTTTTAAATAATTACACAAATGTTGATTAACCTTGTTTAAGGTTAATTAATCCAAATCAAGAGCTTAAGTGTATTTTTCATGAGATTTGTTGAATATTTATTTTTAAAATTTTATTCTTATTAATTACATCATCAAGTAACATCATTTCTTGGGAAGACATCTCAAGGCCATAAATGCCATAAATATTAGGATTATGGGTCACCCATGACTCTTCAATGCCCCTTCTTCCAAGGTCATGATGAAGATACTTATGGATTTAATTCCAAATATTAGGATTATCTATGGCCACACATTTCAATCTTGAGATGGATGGTCATGGTTGATCCTGACCCATCTCAAAAATCTATAAATAGAGAGGCTATAGACATGAATTTTAAGATTGAATATTGAAAATTTATAATATTAAATTATTTCCACAATCCTTTGCATTTGATCATTGATTTTTTTTCAAGCTTCATTGATAGGCTATTTTAGTGATTTGGAATCATGAGCCTAGGTTTTATGGAGTATTCTTGAGGCATTGGAGGAGCTTACCACCATTATTGACAAAGAAAAGGATGCTTGATTAAGGGATAACATGCTTATGAGCCACATGGGTATGGTGAATCCATTTTGGAAGGTAATATGATGTTGATTTATTTTATTTGTAATTCACACAGGAATAGATAGGCTTGGTTAGTTAGCTCTTTATGCATGTTTCATTATTTATGGACTAATGCTTGACTAACTTGCTTTGTAATCTTCTCTATAATAAGTAATATGTAATCTACTAAGTAAGTAAACTAAAAAGTGTAGGGATATAAATATTTATGTTAGGGTGGACCCTTTGATGTTTCAATCTCTCCATTTGGCCCAAGTGACCCTTTACAAGAGATGTTGTAGGTTGAAGACCTAAAATGACAGGAATTCCTAATGACCTATATTCAATGACACCATAAGGAAATACCTCCAAGATAAGGTTCTGAAAAACTAATTCTCTAAAATACTACTTAGGAATTAAATTCAATCATGAATAGAGTGTATAAATGTGATAAATGATTTAGGAATGAAATTTGACCTTTATATATATAGTTCCAATACCCCAAACCAATACAAAACTCTAAGCTAATGGTATTGGCCAGGATGATGTATTTGGAAGACATCGATTAACATATTATGGTATTAGCCACACTGATATAATAAAAAATTCATAAGACATACTTAAAACTATATTGGGCTAGTTGATAGAGTACATGAAGGATATAGGGAAGCTAAAAAATAGCTTCCTTATACTGTAGGATATAGGGAAGCTAAAAGTTTTGGTTAGGAAGAATATGGAATGAAAATATGGATATATACTTGGAGGAGGTTAGATTGATGGTAGTAATGGTGCAATACGATAGTATGAAAAAATATATCAAAAATTACCAAGAGTTGATCCAACCCCATTCTCAATGCACCCTTTAAGGAATACATTCAAGGAGATTGATGTGTCAAAAAAATTCTATAAGACAAGGCATTAGTAAAGTGATAAAGTGAAAATAGTAGGTGTATACATATGCCCCACCTGAAGCTCATCACATATCATAATATTGTAACATGATATGGTGATTTGGGAAAGAAACATAAAAGAGCATAACTGAAAAGAAATGCTAAAAGAATTGAAAATATCTACATGTTGTGTGCGTCATAGGTGATGGAAGGCACTTGTCAAGAAGAATGAAAGGTAGACTTTAAAAATAAGATAAAAGTCCACATTTTTACAATTTTATTTTGTTAATACCTAGAACATTTCTATCTCATCAAGATTCTAAGGCTTCCTTCAATTCATGAAAAGGACCTATGGAAACAAAGATATGGGCAAAAAATGGAATCTCACCATAAATAACTTAAATTTTCTAAATTTGATTTTTTTCCTATAAATAGGTAAACACTATTTATTTTAACATTTTATATTTTTGGAAAACCTAGATATTTATTTGACCAAATATAGTGCTTTGAGATGGTATGGCTCATGGATGAGGAGGTGGATGTTTTGGGGCATCTCAAAGTTGTAGTTATAGACCTACATGTAGGTAGTGCATTTATTATTCATTTTGTCATTTTAGGTAAAATGAATGATATTGTGAAATATAGGTGTTGGGTAAATTTTATATAACTGAATCTTCCCCAACAAGGGTCAAAATGAAGTGAAAATAGGATAGATAATGGGTAGTGTATAAAATTTGAAATTAGGGCCAAGGGTGTTTATTAGGGTAGGGGAAAGAAATATCCACCCTTAAAAAATTGTATCAATTAGACTAATATAGTTTCTAAGAGGAAAAATAAACTCTTGACAATTACCATAGTATATGGCCAATGTAGCTAGGAGAAGCATTGGTTAGTACCATATGGTATGGTCGATGTACTAAAAAATTAGTCAACTGGAAGATATCATAGGGTATGGCTAGTGGACTTAGGTAGATAAATATGGCTAGTGTAGTTTAAAACCTAGGTAATGTAGTCTTAAGGTTAAGTATGGTGGATGCATTAGGATGACGATATGGCCAATACAATAGGGTATGGCCAATACAATTTAATGATAACATGGTTGATACAAAAGGGTATGGTGAATGCCATTATATGAATGTGTGAATCTATATTGTATGGTATGGATAGTGTAGTATAAACTTTTCCTTATCCATACTATAGGGTATGGCCAATGTAATATAAAAATTAAACATATCTAGTGTAGTTGGGTGGTTAATCAATGTATTAGAAAGATTGGTTTTTTAATTTTGTTTTATTGTTTTAGTTTATAATGATGATTTGATATTTTTGGAGAAATATTTGATTATGCTTTGTTATTTATTATTTTTCAAAGGTGATAGAGACTATGGATGAGTGTTGGATATATATATTATTGATGGTAGACTGAGCTCAACTAGTGACATTAAGGCTCAAAGGGATTATGTAGATGTGTTACTTTCCTCTCAGTGTGAAGCTGATCACCATGTTCTTTGGGTGATGTGATAAGACCACTGACATGTTCAAATGCGTGTTTGATGGGTATATAATTAAGGGGGAAATAACTTTAGAGGATGTCCATGCCATTTTGGGGTTACCTATTATGGGCACTCTTATGCTATGTAACATATATAGAACACCATAGATGAGTGGAGAGAGCTAGTCCTATAGGCTATTGGGTCAAATTAGTATGATGAGCATAAGCACATTGTATGTGTATTTTAGGTGTTATGGATATCTAGAAATTACTTATTAGACTAATGACCATGCACATGTCATATCATAAGTATGATGATGTTGTATCCTTTTACACTATATCCATGTGTCAATTTATACTAGAACAGGGTTTATTATTTCACACATGATCTATTATATGAGTGCAATTAGTCCATAATTTTTATGGCATTTTGAGCTGGGTCAAAAGATGATGGGGCCTGTGATTATTTTTACTAGTTAGATTTATAATAGGTTTCCCATGTATATACTGACATGATTACCTCATGTTATTGATGATTGTATCTTGATAGTGAGGATATAGTTACACAACCATGTTGTTTGAGTGATCCAATGTGTATCGACATTATAGACAATAATAAAAGAGAAAATAATGTGGATACACTAGAGGGGTACCATGGATGCATGTCCATCATGGATGACTACCATGAAAGTGAGGGTTTATAGTCATATTACTAGTCATTACACATGGTTGGTAGAGCCATATCCTTATGATTACATCCAGGGTTGTTTGTCTTGGTACACTTGACAACCCCTTTGGTTATCCCAACCTATTAGGTTTAGACATGAAAGGGATCCATGAGGAGTGGGGGATGAGGGGTGATAATTGTAGTCTAAGTAGTGAGACCTCATCAACTTATAATGGATACACAATGATGGAGATGGCATCAAACAACATAACAAGAGGGTAGACATGGGCATGTATTATCCATGTCATAAAGGTAGAGAGATCCTTAGGTGACCCTAAATAATAGATGGAAAATACAATGGTGAGTGTATAAATTGATGTGATAGGTTGTAATGGTTTCATAGGGAAGATGACAAAGATTCACCCCAACATGTAACCATGATATCACTATGTCTTTGGGTGGCCAAGGATATCACACTATTGTGGGTATGTAAATGTTAATTTTATGCTATCACTTTTTCCCCCTAGAGGTAGAGATATCCATGCTAGGTACTAGTTATAGATATACTTACATATTTTGATATATGAGAGATCTAATGTTAATTTTGGTTTACATTTTAAAGATGTGATGACATATAAGAAATCATGGATGCATCCCACCATGATATTTTAGACATTGTATTATGATGCAGGGGAATCTTAGAATGCTAAAAAATGATTTTGGATGTGTCTTGGAGTCATGGTTGTAAGTGAAATTTGAATTAGAGTTTAAAACTAGCTTTCCCACCTTTTGTCTAATTTGATTTTTTAAATTTGTAATAAGGGATTGAGAGTGTGTTTAGGAGGTTTAAGTATATGTTGATGTTATGTCATGTTTAATAAAGTTATAATAGACCTTTAAGGTCTTATGAAAGGTCCTAAGATGGTGTAGAATGCATATGTCAAGATAGAAGAGTGAGGTGGCAATCATGATGTCCACCACCCTACATGGGTATTGAAGTTGTTGAGAGTTTATTGAATCAATAAATAGTTATATATGTTTTGATTTTAGTCTAGTGGATATATATAAATAATGTAGAGTGTTTGTTCTTTGCATGAAGGAGGAATGAGGAAAAACAAGGGTAGACAAGAGTGAGAAAGAAAGAAGGTCTGCCAAAAATAAATGTATGACTATGAATGATTTTATAATGAAGAAAAGCTTCCCATGAATTCAATAGTTATGGACATGTTGAGTCCAATAAATGTTTGATAATATTTACATGACAAGAAGTTGATTTTAGAACTGAGATTAAGATTATTTATGATTAAATATATTTACCCTACATTATATTTAAATTTTGTGTTTGTGAACAAGAAAAAGGTATAAGTTTATGGTAAAGGAATTGTTTAAGAATGTTGAGAAGAAAATTGTATTTAGGTAAGTGAATTTAAAATTCCATATTGTTTCAAGTGATTTCCATAATGAGTTTCATATTGAGTCCAAGTGCTTTGGATTACAAGATAAACAATGAACCCATGTCTAGTTTACTATTCTATTGGACTATGAGTCTATTTTATAAATGAATGAACATTGGTTTAATTATCATAGTAATATAAATGCAGATATAGTTATTTTATGTTTATTAAGGAGTGTATTCCCAAAGGAAAGACACAATAAGTTTGTTGATGCTTACAAATTGGTTTAGAAACCTTGTATTCTATAATAAGCTTTGTATGGTTGAATGGTAACTGTGTTTCTTTTAAGAAAATGATCCAAAAATTGATGATATATTGTTTTAACACATTGAGGTAAGTTAATATAAATTATTTAAAGTGTATTTTAATCTTTCAATCCATTGCTACATGTTTCGTTTTACCTCACAGAAGTACAAACCTATAGAGTGTTACACTTTGTACACAGTCAAGAATGTTTTGATTTGGTTAATGTGTAAAGTGGATTGATAAACATTTAATAGTGATTGGGAAATTTTCCCTAGGTATATACAAACCTCAAAAACTTGATTTGTATCTTTAAAACCTTGTACAACATTCACAATTGGATTTTGTATGCTCCTAGATTGTCTCAGACCCTACAAGACCTAAATTAGGGTTTCATCAATATATGGAGATGTAACTATTAAAATATCATTAAAAACTATATTATAATCTTATTTAAGATGCTCTAATATATTCTCAAGGTTTTAGGAGTTTACAGATATAAGGGTATGGTATTTTGATGACTGTGTTATATTTAGGCTTGAGGATGCCTAATTAGGGAAGAGTAGTGACTAAAAAAGGCGTCTATAGGTGGGTTTGGATATTGAAAATTTGTACCCAAGAAGATTTAAATATAGGGTACTCAAAACTATAATTGGTTTCTTTAAATTCATTGTAATTTTTATGTACAAAGAAAATAGGTCCATAAATAGGTCTATAAGGACTAATGTGAAGAGTATGTAGAGTTGACTAGAGGAAGGAGTTGAGAGTTGATAAAGGACTGAGAGGGTTGAAACAATTTGTTTGAATATTTTATGTGTTTATGGAACTTGAGATAATTAAGGAACTTAGTTTAGGTCCTTTTGGACAAATAGGCCTAGTGTTTGCATAGAAAGATTGGCAAGTTTATAAACAAGTGTAAAGAGAAGTGAAAGTTGATTAATTGATGATAAAATGAATTATACATCATTTTGATATCAGATCCATCTAGATGCTCTGAGAATAGGTACATACATTATGAATTTGGTAATTAATGCATGTTGCATATTGATTAAGAATTTGTAGGTAAGCATGGAAGGAAGCAAGTTACATGGAGTCTTATTGAAAGGCAGAATTGAGATAGTGATGAGAGAAGGTATGAGTTATTTGTGATTGATTTGTTGTTTATAATTCATGATTAATTATATGTAAAAAAGTGTGGAAAGAAAACAAGTGAATAGTGTGGTGGTAGCCCTGAAACAAGAAGAGATATTAACAAGCTCAAAATAAGAGAAGATCATAAATAGAGCTTGGGAAAGAGGATATAGTCCAAGTGTGAAGGACAAGAGGTGGAAAGGCCCTAGCAAAGTCTAAAATAGAAAGTGAGAGGGGTTAGAAGTGTGAACCAAAACAAGTGGTCTAAGCAAGGCCAAAAGGAGAGAGTATGTACCCAAGTGAGGTACTCAAGATGAAGATGAAAAGAGAGGTAGAAAGGAAAGTGAAATATAGGGTTAAGTATGAAATTCATAATGAGAGACTGATGGAGATAGAGATAAAAGAAATGAAGGATGCATTGGCAAGGATGGAAAGATAATTGTTTCATATGTGGAATGTATATAGTTTGCAATGTGGACTCAAGATCAAGAAAAGAGTCGAGTGTAGCTTTATAGAAAGAATGAAAGAGAAAGCAAACCAACAAGTGATGGAAATTTTGGAGAGGTAGGTAAAGAAGATGGTAACACAACCTGCCATGGAAGATAAAAGAGAGGAAATTGGGCCTCAAATTTTTCAAACTAACATTGATTTCTCATGGTTAAATTCAGGTAAAGAAGTGGAAAGTAAAGTGCATGATTGGAAATAAGAAGATGATGCATGGAAGAGTGAAGGTACAATTAAAGATCAAGTGTTTTGTTACCCTCAAGATGGTGAACTACTTCATGGAGAAGAGTGGAAAGATGAAAAGAAAACAACAGATGATAAATAAGATAAAGGCACAATAGGTAATTAAGTGCATGTAATCTTTGATGAGTATTTTTGAAAATGAAGATGATGTATTGTATAAAGACATAATAGGATTGTTTGAGGAATTCAATGGATCAACAAAGAAGCAAGAATCACATGAAGTGCTTGAGGAAAGTAGTGAATAGGTTAAGAAGATGAGACTGAATTAATAGTTCATAAAGAAAAGATGAAAGGTAATGAGTTGACTAATTGGATAGTCAAAGAAGGAGTATCTGTAATAGAGGAAAATAGGATATAGAATGTTGATAACAAGGATATTAGAAATCATGAGACCTTGGAATGGCCACCAAGGAAGGAAGAGAACATGATATGGAGCAAGTATGTTGATGAAGAGGCAAAAATAACACTATTGGAGGAAGTAATATAAAGAGAATGGTAATTCATCCTAAATGACATGAAGATGGAAGAGGATTTTGAAAGAAAACAAAACAAGAAGAGTAATTATAGGTACAAGTAGTAGTACGAGAAGCATAAGAAGCAAGAGAAAAGGATCGCATGGATGAGGAAGCATAGGCATAGGTGTGACAACAAACAACACACACATTTATATGAAAACTTGAATGAATAAGAATATTGGTGTCAATTTATTTTCTCCCCTTATGAGTATGATGCAGGGGCATATTAGGAATGCTCAAAGATGATATTGGATGTGTCTTAGAGTCATGGTTGTAATTGAAATTTGAATTAGAGATCAAAACTAGTTTTATCACCTTTTTTCTAATATTATTTTTTAAATTTGTAATGAAGGATTGAGAGTGTGTTTAGGTGGTCTAAGTATATGTTGATGTTATGTAATGTTTAATAAAGTTGTAATAGACCTTTAAGGTCTTATGAAAGGTTCTAATATGGTTTTGAATGCATATGTCAAGATAGAAAAGTGAGGTGGTAGTCATGATGTCCACCACCCTACATGGTCCTTAAAGTTGTTGAGAGTTTCTTGAATCAAGAAATGGTTATATGTGTTTTTATTTTAGTCTAGTGGATATAGAGAAAGAAGGTAGAGTTTTTGTGGTCTATAGGAAGGAGGAATGAGGAAAAATAGGGGTAGATAAGAGTGAGAAAGAAAGAAGGTCTACCAAAAATAAATTTATGACTATGAATCATTTTGTAATGAATAAAATTTTACTATGAATTAAATAACAATGGACATGTTGAGTATAGTAATTGTTTGATAATTTTTACATGATAATAAGTTGATTTTATAATTGAGATTAATAACGTTCATGATTAAATATGCTTACCCTACATTATATAAAATTTTATGTTTGTGAACAAGAAGGTACAAGTTTATGGTAAAGGACTTATTTAAGAATGTTTAGAAGAACACTGTATTTAGGGAATTGAAGTTCAAATTCCATATTGTTTCAAGTTATTTCCATAATGAGTTTCATATTGAGTCGAAGTGCTTTGGATTTCAAGATAAATGAAGAACCCCTATCTTATTTACTATTCTATAGGACTATGCATCTATTTTATGAATGAATGAACATTGGTTTGATTAGCATAGTAATATTAATACATCTATAGTTATTTTATGTTTCTTAAGGATCATATTATTGAATGAAAGACATAGTAAGTTTGTTGATGATTGCAGACTAGTTTAGAAACCTTGTATTCTGTAACAGGGTTTGTATGGTTAAATGGTGACTGTGTTTCTTTAAAGAAAATAATCTAAAAATAGATGATCTAGTGTTTTTCCATGTTGAGGTAAGTTAATATAAAGTATTTCAAGTGTCTTTTAATCTTTTAATCCATTTTTACATGTTTTTTCTAACTTCACAGAAGTACAGACCTATAGAGTGTTACAATGTGTACACAATTAAGGATTTTTTGATTTGGTTAACATGTAAAGTACATTGATCAATATTTGATAGTGATTGGGAAAGTTTCCCTAGGTCTAGATAAACCTAAAAAAATTTATTTGGATCTTTTAAACATCATATAATGTTCACAGTTGGATTTTGTATGCTCCCAAGTTGTTAGAGGCCCTACAAGCCCTAAATTAGGGTTTCATCAATATCTAGAGATTTAACCATCAAAATCTCACAAAAATTTGTCGTATAATCATATTTGAGATGATATAATATATGATAAAGTTTTTATAAGTTTATGGATAGAAGGGTATGGTTTTTTGATGATTGTGTTATATTTAGGCTTGAGGAGGCCTAATTGGGAAAGAGTAGTAACTAAAAAAGGGATCTATAGGTGGGTTTGGATATTGAAAATTTGTACATAAGAATATTTCAATAGAGGGTACTTATAACTATAATTGGTTTCTTGAAAATCATTGTAATTTTTATGTACAAATCAAATAAGTCCATAAATAGGGCTACAAAGACTAACATGAAGAGTGTGTAGAGTTGAATAGAGGAAGGAGTTGAGAGTTGATAAAATACTAAGAGGGATGAAATAATTTGTTTCAATATTTTATGTGTTTTTGGAACCTAAAATAAATAGGGAATTTAGGTTAGGTCCATTTGGACAAATAGGCCTAGTGTTTGTATAGAAAGATTGGCTAGTTTACAAGCAAGTATAAAGAGAAGTGAAGGTTGATGGAATGAGATCTGCATCATATTGCCTCAGCACGATACCATGTGGATACATAATATAGTTTCACATTTGAATAGAGAAGATACACACTTGTTTAATTTGGTCAAAGAAGTTTCTAGGTAGCTTCACCATAATGTGTATGTTATAACTCAAGTAGTGGTATCGGTAGGGCTACGATGGGTGATGTGGTGGTATAGAAAGAATTAGACTTAAAGAGGGATACTCACCTACAAAAAAAATCACATGTGGTAGGCTTAAATTTACATGTTACTCATTTGTAGGGACATGTCAAGGGTATATATCCACATACTCGATCAGTGCAGGGGATTTTTTAGGCTACTAAATATGGAACTTATATGATAATTATGTCACTTTACCCACATGGGGGTGAAGGTGATACACATGCCTAGGGCCTACATTATACTTATCTATATTTTTTATGTATATATGATAAATTGAGATGTATATATGTATAAATGTAAGACGTTTATATAGAGATAATTTTTTGTGAATCATTGTGTTATCTATATGTATGAAAATGATGTTATGATATATTTTACTTTTGGCATGCATTTATGTTTAAATATCATGTTATGGGAAAATGTGATGTATGTTTTATCATTTTTTAGAAAATGTAAGCAAATGTATGGTCAAAAATCACAAAAACTAAAATGATAAAAATGGATATCTTAAGTAAGTAGATATTAAATAAATAAATAAAACATAAAAATAAGATTAAAAAAAAAACTTAAAACACACCAAATCGTAAGACAAGGCATGTAGAACACTTTAAAAAAAATATATCCAATTTAAGAAAATGTGAAAGATAATCAACGATGAATGTATACGAAAAGTATATCCTTCAATATAAGACATATAAAGTCAACTTTTTCAAATATAGAGAAAGACACAAATGATTTCAAAATACATCCAATGTAAGCTAAGTAAATTCAACTTAATAAATAATACCATGATGGAAAAATAAGCTAAAGACTCATATGATTTGAAACTCAAATTCAATGCTTGTTCTAAAATAAGATGTAGAAAATCATAACCATATAAATACATGACTAGGATGAATATGATTGTATGGATGTGAATGGTGATGGGAATTATTAAATAAGGCCTTGTTTTATTCCCCAAGGTCTTATAATACAAATCACAAATTTCAAATCCAAGTGGTGTTATAAATGTTTTAAAATTCAAATCTAAACCTAATAGCAAGGGATGTGATCAGATAAAAGTGATATCTGGTAATGGGATATTGTGTAGAATATGATGAAAGTATAAGGATGTAAGGAGATAATGTTAAAATACTTAGTAGAGAAAGAAAACCTAAATAAGTGGGTAAGGTTAAGAGATTTTGACATAAAATACCTACGAAACCCCACCTAACAAGATCAAATTTGGGATAATAAGTAAAGTATATATATCATCCCATGAATACTATATGAATGAAAAATAAAAGGATACTACCTGTATTGAGGAAATCTAGAAAATAAAATAAGATAAGAAATCAAATTAAATATTATTCTAAACTAACGTAACCTATGAAAAGAGTTACAAATGAAAGAAACAAAACTAAATTATACCTAAGCATAAAATGAAGCTTCCTCCATTGTGATTTGGTTTTGATTTACTCAAAAAAATGTGGTTGCTCACTCTTCCAACACAAGGAGAAAATGGGCAGTGTCATGGTATGTGATCTCTTACAATCTCAACATCATAAACCTATAATGAAGAAGCTTGACTCAATTAGAGTAAGAACCTCTAATTTATAGAATTTAGAAATGGATGTGAACCATACATCTGGAGGTGAAGATCCAGGGATGGGAATAAAAGGTAATTTTTAATTCATAATGGAAATCTTAAATAAAAAATTGGAGTGAAGAATATGTGAGACTCACAAATGAATATAAAATTTATTTGGGAGAAGGATATGATATAAAATTAGGATGTGATATGGATTATTAAATTTGAGAAAATCATATCATCGATGATAATGGGAATAAATTTGGATTATTAAATTGGATCATGGAGAACAATGGGAATAAATATGGATTATTAAATTAGATCATGGAAGATAATTGGAATAAAGGTGGATTATTAAATTAGAGTGGTGGGAGACAAGTGGAGCTTTTAGGCATGTGAGGATAATTTTGATTTTTTAGATCTATGAAAATTATGATTTCCAAAATCCATGGAATTTTTAATTAGAGAAAGATTAGTTAATTAACTTTGGATTAATTTAGGGATAATAAAGTAGTGAATAGTGAATAGTGAATAGGTGAAATTAAGGATGATTAGAGAGGATTAGAGATGATTAGGTATTTAGTGCAAAGAAGGTTAAAATCAACACAAAATTTCCAATTTCAAGTGTCTACACTACCTTCCCATAACATGTTTCACACTACTTAGGACTCATTAAAGAGTTTTTAGTCTATATGAAGATTGGATACTTGTTTGAGAAAGAGGGTGGTACTAGAATGTAAGAAGATATATAATGATAAGATGATACCTCCTACACCAATCTATTGTCATATCACATCCTAATGGAAATTGACTCTATTATGAGGTCATCTATAGAGTTTAAGATTTAAATAGATATGATATATGACAAAAATATCACACATTTTAGTGTGATCTAACTTTTAAGATTTGATTTTACTTTTCTTAAGATTTAAATTTAAAATTTTTTGTATTTTTATATTTTCCTCCTCCATATGGATTTGGAAGCACTATAAATGGGTGAAATATATAACTAGCACAAGAGAGCTTACACCTAGTCAATAAAGAGGACAACCTAAAGACCATGGTGCCTAAAATACTCCAAGACTTACACTAAGCAATCTTGAAACTGACCTAAGTATGCCTCAAATAAAATGATAAATGGAAAATGGGGATCATAGAATATTTGTCTATGTGAAATGGTTATAAAATGATGATATGTTAGTAGCTAACCATAATAGGGGATAAAATTTCTTTAGAAGTGACTAAGATATGTTATGAAAAGGGATAATCATGTCACTAAAGAAATTGTACTAACCTACATTATATTTGACACAAACACTTATAAGAGTAATCATCCCAAAAGAGGGGGAATGTAAAATAACAATAAAGAATCAAAATGAGACTAGGACAAGCTATAAAATGCCAAAAATATTATAAAACAAACCCAAAATTAATACCTAAGACTTGTAAGGAAGAAAATATTGATTGTAAAGTGATTTTAAAATGATAAAAATAAAATGCAAATATGATACCTAAGATCCATAAGGAAAACAAAGGTTGACTATAAAGTTATTGTTAAATTATATAAATCAAACATACTGTTGATCGGTCATTTGGCACACTAATTTAGGCAGGATGGGAATCTATCAAACCTCTCCTAAAAGGATACCTAAGATATCCCCAAGGTCTATTACTAGTAGGTCTTGGTTTATAAATTAACCTAGAGGTTGATGTGAAATTATTCCATTTCAATCGGCATGTTTGGAATAAGCTCATATAAATGTTGCACAATGTTGGTTTTATGGATTTGTTAGAAATCAACAATTGTGGATTTAACATGAAAATATAGTTGATTTAAAATATGTTCATTGGATACATAGATTCAAAAGTGCATAAAAAGTAGTAACAATAGATTTAAATCAAGATAGAGCTTGTAAACACAAATTTAAAATTTTATATTTAATCTACCTACTCTAATGGTCGATTAAAAAAAGAAGACAAAACATAGGGGAAAAGAGAAAGAATGAACCTATTTTGAAAAAGATAGAGATATGATCTATATTATTGGATAGAACCCACAAAAATTAATCTCATACTTGACTAACATTCACATAACCATAAAATAATATACTGTAAGAGTTCGAGGATAAAATCCTAGAAAGAAGAAATACATAAGCACCATATTCATGCATAGGAAGTGAACAAAATCTCCACAATTTCAATCAATAGATGTTTTCTTAAAAACACAATGTTTGGGTCAATTAAAATCATTTGAATGTAATTAAATTCCTTAGGACAACATATATCACATTAAAATATATCTATAAATAAATAAATAAAGTGGTATAGTCCTCTATACTATTCTTTAACCATAATAAACTAGCCTCTTACCACAACACTCAATTGGATTTAAACATCACTCAATGTGTTGACCAAGTGAAAATTTCCATCCAAAATTGGTTGGAATTAACCTATCTCCACCCACTAAGAGGATGATTTTAAAAGAAGATGGGTTCCACTCTAAGCACTAGAATCCAAAAAAAATTAATGGCAACCCCAAGGTTGTTGGCAAGCTCATTTTGAACAATGTACTCCCTTTTTTCCCAAGTAAGTAACAAAAAAATTGCAATACAAGACATGGACAACCAATAAATACCAACATTTTTGTGAATATCTTGGAACCATCTATCTAGTGATACAAATGACATGTAAAATAGATCAATGGTTTGAAATATATGATCAAAACAAAAACCAAAATTTTGTGTCTACATAGAGTGCATTGTATATATTTGTCCCATGTGCTTTGGCACTATTTTTTGCTTGTATTAAATGGGAATGGCAATTGTTGTATTTTATAATAATGCCCCTCCCATATGGGTGTCTCTTCTCCCATCAAGTTCTCTAAAAGTAAAACAATAAAATGTCACACCTTGGCAAAAAAATAGCAAGATTAAAAAAAATGTGACATTTCAATAGTAACACAATTAAGTCATAAAAATGATAGGTGTAAAAATTCCATTCTCTATTTTTTATACCCACACCATCATGAATCCACTGACATCAGCTTCCCAATGCCATTGATGGATCATAAAAGCATCGAAGTGTAAGCTAAGAGTGTCTTTAAGTAGGTGGTAATGTCCGTTAGGAGGTTTAATAGTTAATTGGTTTTCACTTTAAGGAGAAGTTTAAAAATAAAAAAAATTATTTAGTTTTCAATAAAATACTCAATTTAAAATTAAACTAATTAAAAATTAATTAATTTAATTTTAAATGAATTTAATAAACTAAAATAATATCAATTTTAATCAAATTGAACTTATTTTATTATAAGCCCTAGGCCTTTGAGCTTCTCCATCCCATTCTCCACTATGCATTCACAGTATTCATGATTTTTGAGTCTAGAAAGCACTCTTTCCACAAATCTCATGAACCTTGGATTTTCATGGTTTGTATTCATACTCAACCCTTCTTATTCCATCTCACTCCTTAAAAACTCTGTGTGTAGTTCTCTTGCACCTTTCATGTATTAAAGTTACACTTCACACTACCCTCTCACATCTTCTACACTCCACATCTCAAGTGGCACCACCAACTATGAGTTTTAAACTTCATGCACATATTACACCCATTTAACACACCTTTCACTTGGAGATACCTCTCACTTCATGCCTTTTGGAACATGCAAAGCATGAATTGCATTAAACATCAGAGATAAGTTTCATCTTCAATCATAGATTAAATGAATTGATATCTGACTTAGAAAGTGTTCAAATACATTTTGTCCCTTTTTATCTACATTAAAGTCCATATTTTAATCACAATATGTTCTCTAAATTTCTTTGATAATAAATGGCTAGACAACAAAAATTTCACCCTATCTCACAGATGATACCTTCCCACCTTAGTCTCTAATTTGCATTGAACAATATATAGACATTTCACATGAGATATTGCTTATCTAGTACACTTGTTATACCCTAAACAAGTCTTACACTTGTATATGAACACCTTTGGTTTATCTTGTAATTGTTTCATTGTGTTCCACATATTTTGCACTTTTGAAGTATGAGTTGCATACTAGCATAAACCCCTTTGCTCTTTATGTGTTTTTTTAGTATTCCATACACATAGTATTTATTCCTTTCATGATATTGATTCCTAGTCCAAGCCCACCTTGCATTTATTTATGTCTATCAATCTTGTTTAGTCATATTACCCAAGGTTTTTGATCTATTCAAGTAGGGTTATCACTTTATACCTTTGGCCCACACTCTTTGTTATTTATATGCACACTAATTCACTTACACCTCACACCATTAGCATTGTATTGAGAACATTTTCACTATTTTTAAACTCTTTGAACACACTTTGTCTTATGCATTACATGTTTTATATGCATATTTTATAAGGCCTAAGACCAATTTGATTACCTTGCCTTTTTAGAGCCCATGTGGCACTCTCTAAGTTTGATGCCACCATTCAAATTTAACATTAAGCCAAAACTAATTAATCTTTTATCACCTTTTACCACACACAAGTTGGCCTATGTGAAATTCTCTCACTTCATGACTTATAAAAGTAATGATTTTCACCCATTTTGGGGGTTATTTATCCCTTTTAAAATAAGAACATTAGGCTCTTTTTAACCCTTTCCAATATTTACACCAATTGGGATTTCATTATGTGGCTATCATTTTGAGCCTTTAAATTTAATGTGCCCTTTTGATGCTCACCATGAATAATTATAGAGACCCTTTGGCTCATATTCAACCCAATACCATCTTGTGCTTGTGAGAGCCTTCTCATACCTAAAAAATAGAGGTCAAAAACATATTTTTAGACAAAGTGTTATATAAAAAATTATCATTTTGATCTATTATATATGAGGGATAAGGCTTCATGGCATGATTTTGCATTGTAGACACCTGGACAAGCTAAAAACTTGATTGAAAAACTAAGCCAACTTACAAAAATCAAGCCAAAAAATGTGAAGCATTCACTTTTGAGAGTAGTGTTATATACAAAAGTTTGTCACATGGAATTACATGACACAATGAGATGGGATAAAATACTTGACTTAATTCATAAGTAGAAATAGTGGAAAATGACTAGCCCACATATGATAAAGCAACTAACTGCATAAAAGCATATTGAGACTCAACCAGATCACCACAAGTAAGACCAAAATCTTAAAACAAAAATATGTACCCTAATTAAATTGAAATTAGTGTGTGTTGTGTAAACAACAGCAAATGGTGAAACTATTGGAAAATAATCATGAGTATTTTGAAACAAAAGAAACATGTCTACAACCCAGAATCTCTAGATATGACATCACATGGAACATGAACAAGTTATTAAAAGGGTAAGATAGGAATGGATTTAAGACAAAATTATATATTCACATTGATTGGTGTTTGGAAATGAGTTCATTCCCATTTATGAAATTTAGAGAGATTAGATACAATAGCTCAGATCATCAATCTTATGAATTATACCTTGAAAAAATCATATATACATTGATTCGCTATTAACCAAGCATCCATAGCAATGATGGATATGTCTCTAATCCCACTCAAGGCTTTGTTTACACCATCCATGCATCTATAGCCCTGATAAAGGTTACGTGAATCACCCATAAGTTGAGTTTTTTAATAATTAATATTACTTTTAGTTTCACTTTTTTCTCTCTTTTCTTTTTTAATCCTTTAAATTCTAGGTTGGGGATCACCATGGAAATCAATAGGTATAATTATATATTTTTCACTCTAGATCTTGACTGTAATTATTAGGTAACCCCATAAATCATTAAAGTGTATTTTTATGTGTGGTTTTGACAGAATATATTTAGAATCCAAATATTTTACCCAAACATGAATAAATTTAGAACACACACAATAGTCCAAATATTTGATACCAAACTCACAAATATAATATTGCATCACAAACCACTCAGAGTATTGGAGTACAATATGCACTCATGCAAATGCTTCATATTTCCTACACACCATAACCACATCATTATAGAGACCATAAAAATGCACAAGTATATGTATCATTATTGGCTCTATGATCAATGTACAATTTTTTAGCATCTCTCTCATAGGCATAGAGATAAAATAATGAGTTATTAATAAATAAGCACATGAGTTGATTCCACAACAACAGCGTGGTTGTAGTGATCCACTCAAAATAGCTTCGATTGCCTAAATAAGTGCACATCAAATATTTTCCATGCACATAACAATACAATAATTATAAAAATCTAAAAATCAAGCATAACTATGTAAGTATGTGTAAACACACTCCATTAAGTGTAGAATAGGGAGTGAAAAAAGATAAAGCAAAGAGATTGACTACGTCCTAACACCTAGGCCTGATCAGGTACCCATGTACAAATGCATAGTGAAATACTAAGTTTCACTATGGTAACCATTCCATATTAATAGAATACATGCATTTCAATTCATTATAACAACTAAGTCAAATATGAATTGGTACTTTGTATGAGTCTAACTTAGTAAAAAAAGATTACAAAAAACTAGGAAAAAAGAATCACCATGGATGAAATATGTCATGAAAAAGTACCCAAAAACTAGTAGAACCAAAATGAAAGTGGAGAAGATAAATTATGTTACAAGGAATCCAAAAAATCATGACTCAAATCTCATCACAATGTTATATTAGGCACACTTGATGGAATGAATTCTAAAAAACAAAAGTGCACTTAATCAACTGCCTAAAAAAGATGTGGTGTTCCAAGGGATATCAAAGAACACAACATTTGAAGTAGTGTGTCACACCCCCCCACACACATAATTACTAATTAGGTTTAGTGTTTTAAAATATCTATAAGAGTGAGCTAACCTCACTACTAAAACATTAAAATGTTAACATTGGGCTTCACTAGACTAGCTACTCTTCATTAGGAGAACAAACTCTACCATAAATCTAAAGGAGATGTCAACATAAAATTTATAGATACAATTTTTTTTAATAAGATGTCCCTTGTGGTGATATGATATTCATGTAACTTAAGAATAAATTAATCATCATGGAGCATATACATGAAGGAAAAAACTCCATGACTCTCAATGTGAAAGGCCTCATCTAACCAAAAATATCCCCAAGTGATGCAAGAAATTCTAGAATGGATTCAATCTATCAAATATGACATCTTTGAAATTATAGATATATTCTCCAAAAACAAACATATACCTAATAAGGAGCTCATACAACAAAGGAGCATCAAAATGTAGGAGGAAAAATGTGTAGTTAAAGAAGTTGAGTGGTGGAGGAACCTCTCCTGTAGATTCCTCTTAAATAATATTATCGATGTCACCAATAACAATAAAAAATCCACCCCAAATGAACATGAATGGTGGATTATTATGTCTACATATGAGTTGGTGCAAATTATATAAAATAATAATTTGAGGGACCAAATGAAAATATGTTAAGTGGATCATATTTGACCAATATAGTCTTAGGTTTCTTAGGACTGAGTGAAGGTGCATCAGAAATCATATGTAGCTCAATATCCTCATGAAGTTTAGAGTAAACAAATGAGGGATTTTATAATCAAATTATCCCTATGTAAAATATGCATCATAGCAAATTCCATGATGATCAATCCAATTAACAAGCTAGATGGGGGTAACAATGTCATGTAGATGTTTATTAATGCCCATAAGTCTAGTAGTGTGACCCATGGAATGAAGCATTCAAGAACTAAACATATTGGTGTGATACCCAAAAGAATCATGTATTATGTGGGTGGAACTAGAGTGGGATGTGTAGAGTTTGAAATAATAGTAAGCATAGAATCATCATCTACAATGATAAGATAAACATGAATAATGGGTTGTGTGATATCTGATAGGTCACATTGTAAAAGTGCATCAAGTGGATGTGTGCTACATTTAGGATTACATGGTGGAATAGAAATAGAGGCATGAATTTATAACATATCAATTTGGTGTTGCATGCTAGTAATTTTTTTCTATATGGAGTGAATGAGGGAACCCTAGCTATAAATGAGGGAGTACAAAAATAATTTTTTCTTCACTAATTTCCTATTCACTTCCTATAGTGATAGAAACAAGGCCTTTAGAGAAGGAATAGTAGGTGAAACAATCACAATTTTATAATGTGCAACAATAATAAGTAGAAGAGGTGAAGATACCTCATCCAAATGACCACCAATAAATAAATCTGAAACATGAGCAATAAGAAGAGGTGGTGGAAGTGCCTCAATCATATCAACCATAAGAGATGATGGAGATGTCTCATCCTCAAGAAACATTTTCTCACAAATAATAGAAATAGGACAAGAATCACTATTAGGAGGAGGAAATGTCAAAGATTCCTCAAACATATAACTATCTAGAATCACATTATCACAAATAGGAGACGATGGTGAATGAACATCAATAATATCACCCAAAAAAAATTTTCATTAAGATAGGGAAGAGAATGAAGAGGAATATTTGGAGGTGAAGTGACCTCCTAAAACAATGTTGAAATGGCATACCAAGAATCATTAGGTTAAGTGGCATGTACAATATGAGACTATAAATTATCTAAAACTTTGAGGTGAATGATACAAAAGTGTCTCATCTAGCAAGGATGCAATCCATACAATATCTTACTCATCTTTAAAGTTTATAAAGTCACCAAGAAAAACTCTCCATATGCCTTTCATCTATAAGTACATGTGCATCTTCATCTTCTAGGTGTTGTAGTTTGAGGTGTTGATGAGTTGGAAGAAGGATGTCTCCATTTTCATAAGAAGAAGTCAAGCAAGATAAGAAAGGCCCCCATAAAATAACAACTCCTTAAATACAAAGTTTGAGAAGGAACAACATAAGTTTAAATCTCTCATTTTCCCGCTAAACAATAAAAATGCAAAAAAAATCACAAAATACACCTCCAAAAAAGACAACAATGGCCAAATATGAACGTCTGATAACACCAAAAATAGGTCCAAAAAGTAATTACAATATAGATACAATGCAAAAAAATAAAAATTTCCCAAGTGGTTACAAGAAGGTAGTACAAGTGATAAGGGAAGTGTACAAGGAGGAAGGATTGAGGAGTAGTACGAATTAGTAAGAAGGACCAAATGACAAAAAGTATTGTGTGTTAGTGCAAAATATTACCTTCTAAAAAAATGACTCCATAATAATAAGGTCCCCCATTTAATAAAAAAACATACCTCCAAATTTAATACAAGTCCCCTCTTAATTTATTAAATCCTATTTAAATAATTCTTAATTACTATGGGCCTTGACCTCTTGATTGCCCATTATTCACCTCCCTAATTCACACTAGTGTAGGTCTTGACCCCTTGACTACCCATTCTTCACCTCCCCAAACTAAACAATTCACACCAATGTAGGGCTTGACCCCTTGGCTGCCCATTCTTCACCTCCCCAAACTAAATAATTCACACCACTGTGGGGCTTGATCCCTTGTCTTCCCATTCTTGAAAAGTTATAGAACATTAATCTCTCCACTACTGTGATACATGATTTCAAATATCAGTATGTGATAATATATTTTTGGGTTTTAAAACAACATAAAAACACTAAAACATGAAAAAAACCATATGAACAAACCCATGATTTAGATATTTGTTATGTTGGGTAGTGGCTAGCTAAAGGCTTGAAGACCAATAATGTTCAGGAGTTGAGGCTAGTAGACAGAGAGGCAAAAGTGGTGTTTAGGTTGATAGCAGTGGGTATATGTCTTGGAAGATAAAAGTAGGCCCCAACCAAGACTAACTAAGTAGTTGAGGAGAGTAATGGAGGTCAAGTTTAAGTAGGATGGTGGAAAAATCTTCAAGCAGGTTGATATCAAAGGGTAGTTTTGTGGTGGTGCCTGTTGACATTGGAGATTGCACCCGGTGGCAGGAAAATGGGTTCCTGCCTTCTCCTCACAACATGGAAACTCTCCTCTCACCTATGGGACTGGCGAAGCTAGAGGAGAGAGTCTCTAGATAAGGGCTAGCTCCCTTTGATGCATCATGTTTTTCCAGCAAGTGCTAACATACATATATATATATAGATATATAATAAAGGGGGGGATGAAAAGGGAGAAAGAGAATGCAAGAAAAACAAGCCTACTCTAAAAGAGGTGATGCACCAAAACAAGGTTGACCTTCACACATCCACTCTCAGAATCAGACAAATGCATATATACACTACGCACTTGGCAGAAGGACTAGGCTACAAAAAACTAGCAGGGAGGCTTCAATGGAAAATCCAAAATAGAGATCACCCAAGGTGCCGTGAAACACACACTTATGAAGTAATTTCTTCTACTCCTTCACTCCCAAATACTGCTCTTCTCCTGTCAACTGCAATAATGGCACCTTGTAGACAACAGGTCTGTTGGTGTTGAACTTGTGAGAGCATTAAAAGATAATGACTGGACACAGACAAACACTTAAGGCATACTCTAAAACATCTATCCAAATGGAGGTAAAAACTTCATTTTATTTGATTCAGGCAGAAATTTTAGCAGGGCTACCCCTGGCTAAAACCGTGAAAAGATGATTACAAAATGACCAAGTTATGAATATATATGAGAAACAAGGAGGCCCATTTGGCACTCCCTCTTTTACAAGTGGCATACATGTCCCTTCATGAAAATAACAAGTCGCTCAAAATATTAATGAGCTGTTTGTTTTGTCTGCTCGAAGTCCACATTTTTAATGTCAAAACGTAGTTTGTCCACCCATTAAATGTAAAATGAAGAAACCGGTTACATTACTTAGTTGTTGCATCTTCTCATGATCAATTCAAAGGAACTATTTCACCTACTGAAGTCACTTCTCAAATTGGTGCCACTTCTTGCCACTTGGACTGACTGCTTACTCATTCCTTGCATGTCGCTTTGTCAATTTTGTCTTAATTCTATCTCATCGGCCCCCTTGGGCGAACATATTGGCGGGTCACTGCATTTTGAGCTCCTTTTTGGATAGCACTTTCTTTGCCTTTTAAAAAATAAATGGCTATCTCCTTTTTGTAAACTTGATGTCCACATAGGATGTCATTAGGCCTGCTGGCTTCTCTTCCTAAAATTCTATGCGGCCTGCTAGTCGGGTCCAGTTGGTTGTTTGACTGCTGATGGTTTGCGTGGACTACTCTCCAGCTTTCAATGTCTCCACGAATGTTTTGTTCGGGCTCTCGTGGGCTTTGGCTCACAGACAATTTCCCCACAGACTCTTTGTTTTATGTTTTTTTTTGCATGGGCTTTGAATGTTTAAGCCGTGTCCCCTTTACTTTTGTGTCATAAGCGACCTGGGCCTTTGCTCAGTAATGCATTAAGCCATTGATTTGAGTCGTGCTTGGATCCTTTCCTTTATTAAAATCTGAGCCTTTGTGTTAAGCCATGTGTGCCAATGAACTAAGGATGTTAAACCTCCATGAACTGAACCCATTGAACTAAGTACGTTGAACCCAGCCCATTGAACCAAAAAATTGGTTCAATAGTTCAACGGTACAAAAGTTCAATGCATATGAACTGAGGTGCTTGAACCGAGCGGCAAACCTTTTGAACCAAGGGTGGTTGAACCACTGAACTAGGGCATGGAATGAACTCTTTGAACTCGCTAAACTCAAAAATGACTGGCATTTGAACAGCAGGTGAAGAAGGTGACCAAGATTTTGCATGCGGGCAAAATTGGTCAACAGTGCCAATACTGAATAATCAAACAATGACCCAATCATAAATACCTAAAGGTCGAGTGTCATCCAAAAATTTAGGAATCAAGATTACTAATCTGAAATAATGTTGAATAATATATATAATGTGACTTTCAATGTAGTCTCTTTAGAGTACAAATGAAGATCAATTTGGATTGAATACCAAAAAAAAGTATTTTATGCTTCAATGATAATCATCCATAGTGTCGATCAGACCAAACTCTTTTCAAATAAAATGAAATCAAATGCAAGATATATGCTAGGGAAGATAAGTCAGAATACTAGAATATAAATTTATAGGCTTAGGAGAAGATCATACAACCAATTCACATAAAATCTTATATTGTATAACCCAAACATGAATTAAAATTGTATAGAATGTATAGAATCTTTCAAAAAACTTGAATTCCCAGCAATACGATCAATATGGAAAATAAAACTTATAAATATACCAAAAAAATGTATGACATGTCAAAATGATTTCAGTAATTTTTTAGAGTGTCCATAAACATATTCATAGAGTAATAGTTTTTAGGAGTAGCTCTAATACCATATCAGAAATCAATATGCACTCATGTAATGCAATATTCATCCTTCACACTGTTATTACAATATTTAAATATCATTATACACACAACAAAAATGTACAAGTATATGTCTCATTATTGATTTTATGGTCAATTTACAAACTATAGCATCTCTCATAGGTATAGTGATAACATAGGGAGTGCCTAATGAATGGGCATATGATTTGGTTTCACAATAACCACTTTGTTGTTGTGATCCACTCAAAATAACATAGATTGTCTAAATAGGTGCACACCAAATATTATCAGTACATATAATAATCTAGCTATAAATAACTTCAAACCAAACTTAACTCCATAAGTGAGTGTGAACATGCTCACTCCAATACATAGTATTTAACCCCAAAAATGCCAATGGTATTATTTTACAACAAAACCATTTTACTTTTTCGTGTTTTGTAAGGTACCCACAAGACCAAAAATAATCAAGACTAGACTAAAAAGAGGAAACAAATGAGGATAAACTGATGACAAAAAAAAAGGAAATAAAATGTGAAACAAAAAATGAAAACATGAAACAAAATCAAATAACAAAAATGAACTATGCACAAGACCTCACAGGGCAAAATCATACTTAAAATAGTGTCATCATTTTATCTCATGCACATTATCCCAAAGACTATTATTCATGATGTTTTCACTCAAATTTATAAAATTTCTATTGGTAAATACACTTATTATTAATTCATGAATAAAAATCAAGAAAACCTTTAAGGATTTGTTGTCCCCCAAAAATATCACTCATTTTTGGGACAACATATGAACTATTTTGGTTCAACAGACCAAAATCCTCTCTCCCCTTTTCAAAAATTGTTCTGAGCATTCAAATTTTTCATTTTTCATAAATCTACGGACTCTGCAGGCTTGAATCTATGGACTCTATAGGTTCATTTCTATGGACTCTGCAGGCAGGTTCATAACTACGAACTCAGTTTCTATGGACTCCAAGGCTTAAATCTACGGACTCTATAGGCTTGAATCTACAGAATCTATAGGTTAATTTATACAAACTTTGCAGGTAGGTTCATAACTACGGACTCAATTTCTATGGACTCTAATGTTTGAAATCTATGGACTCTACAGACTTAGTTTCTACAAACTCTGCAGGAAAGAAATAGGTTCGACACTTAGCCATTTTTTCAATCGGGAAGTTCAAAGGGGTCTTCCAAGAGATTGAAGGACAAGTGCCCTTGTGGAGGGCACTTAGGAGCCAAAATGGACCCTTTCATCTTTTTTGAAAGGCAACCTTGGAGGTCAAACAACCCTTGTGGAGGGTAGGCAGGGAGCAGGTGGACCGTTTCAAAGGCCAAGCGAGTGAAGGAATTCCTTCAAACTTTTTTTCCAAAGGAAAAGCCTGAAGTAAAGAAAAAAGCTTGATGGAAAGCAAAATCTTGGTGGAAGAAATAACAAAGGAATTCCTTCAAAATTTTCATCTGAAGGAAAGGAACCAACAAAAGTCTACCGAAGGAAATAAAGCTCGAAGGATCCCGAAGGTTAGGTACCCTTGCAGGAGGCTCTCACTGAAGGAAGTAGACCAATTCTCAAGGCCCCAAAGGGAAGGTCCCTCTGGGAAAGATCAAATGACAAAGCTAAAGTAATTGTTGAGGAAAGTGATGGGCCCAAAAATGTCAAAGTTGAACGTCAAAAACTAGCTATTGAGATCCAAAAGTCTAGCGACGCCCCCACAGTCATCAAATTCAGGGTAGTGAACTAGCCATTGGCTTTCAAGAGATGATAGGCCCGTAGATGTCAAATTCATGGCAATGAAATAATCATTGATCTTTTAAGGGTTGAGCATGGACCCAAATGCATTTGAAGGCCAAAATGCTAAAGGGAAGAACTACTGAGAGAAGGAGCGTAAAGAGCCAGTAAAGCTGGGAACGTAGCCCTAAAAGCTTAAATTATAGGAAGAGACAAAGCTAGAAAAGATAAAATTAGAAAGAGGGAAAATCCTAAAATATCTGCACAAAAGTAATTTTAGTAGGTGGAACAATCCACTAAGCAGATATTTTGGCTTGCAAACATTGAAGGCATCACCTATTTGTCTCACTTGGAGTAAAGACAAAATGGATAGTTGCATAGACATCAGAGGGGATAGACCAGATGATCCAAACTAAGGAAGAGACATATTGGAGGAATGGACATGCCATAGTTATGGCAATGCACTGTTCTGAGCATGGTCCCTCTAGATAGAACTGAAGGCACATTGAAGGCATTCAATTCAGCATGGGCCTTTTTTATGAAAACAAGTGCCCAAGTATTTCTTGGAGCGCTATTTATTGTAATCTCTCATTTGATATGAGGGAGATCTTTTTTATCATAGGAGCAAAACTCTACCCAAATTGAAAGGTGAATACCGAGACTTTGAGCTTAGATTGTTGTTCATATTATTTTATCTGAATGAGAAAGCAAGTTACTTGCAGACTTTGTGTTGTTATAGCTTGTGCCATTTTAGGAGATTGTTTTTATGTCTATCTTCTAGACACATTCTTGTTTATTTAATCTAACAAGAAGATTTAGTGGAAGTGATAAGGAAGATGTCCTAAAGTCAGTTACTTTCAGACTTTGTGCTATTATAGTTGTCTTCAGTGTATGTTTATTTTCTATTTCTATGTTGAGGATTCTGGGATGACTTTGTTCCCCCATTATCCTTTGTATCTCACTCATTGGGCAGATGAAGTGGAGACTTTGTGCTACACTTCATTCTACCAATTATTATACCCTATTACCAGTCACTTATCATACCTGAAAGAACTCCTATTGTCCCCTGCAAGAACACTTCTGAAATAAGAGAAGTGCCTTCAGTGTTTTCATCAGGATCTTCTCCTTTGTTTGTGAACATCATCTTTGAAAGAAGAGAGATGGATGGTGTATCCTACCCCTGAGTGTTATTTTCTACATATATTTATAGTATATATCTCCTACATATTCATAAATAACCTCCCCTTAATGTGAGGAGAGATTTGTCCCCTGTTGATGTAGTAAAACTTCACATCTAGCCGACCAATCTCCCTATTTTGTGGTTGAAGAGACCTATTTTGCTCACCAGTTAGCTGGTTGACAAAATATTCACCCAACAATTTTTGGTGACTCCATTGGGGGTTTAAGTACAATCTAAAGCCTCAAGTTTTAGATTGAAGCAGTCCCTGCCCTTATCCATTACATATTTTGGTGACTCTATTCCATGTCTTACCCATTATCATTATAGCTTTACCATCTTCCTCCATCTCCATTATATTATCTAGTCTACAAAACCAAAGCTACTAGGATAGAAAGAGCAATCTAAAGCCTTAAGCTTCAAGCTGAAGTAGGGCTAGTTCTTTCCCATTTTTATTCTACAATCTGGCAACTCCATGCTATACAAGAAACCAGAGAGCCCAAGGTAGAACTACTTTTTCTACTATTAGCAGAGCTTTGCCTATCCACATGCTTCCCAAATTTGTTATCCATATTTTTCATAATCTCATCATGGTAGTTCAAGGCCCCTGGGGTAACTAATTTGACCCACTAAATCTTACTCCACCCCTACATGAAGTTCCACGTAGCTCAAGAAAAAATTTCCCCAAATTCTTTGGTGATGGGAGAGTTCACCCTGATGAACACATTGTAGCCTTTAGCATATCCTGTGGCATAATAGGAGTGGAATTTGAGGACATTGCAGTCAGGATTTTCATGGAGACACTACAAGGCACTGTTGTAGACTAGTTTTACCACCTGTAGGCTGGATCAATGACCAACTGGGATATACTCAAAGCTAAATTTGAAGCTAGGTTCAAACCTGTAGAAGATGTGCATGCCTTGTTGGCCCAGCTCACATAGATGAATAAGGATCCCCATGAACCTATGAGGGACTTCATTTCCAAGTTCAACAAGTTGAGGCACAGGATTCCCATGATCACCTAGTTGACACCTCAAAATCTCAAGTGTTTCTTCATCAACTCGCAGCTGCCTGAAGTGAGTTTTTTTATTGAGACAGGCTAGACACATAGACCTTGAGGCTGCTAAAGACTTGGCTAATAAGCTAGAAGATGACCTTATCTTGGCAGGAAAGCTAAGGAGAGATCCTAACAAAGGTAAATCCTCTTCATCTTCTGAGTATCCACCTTCAGCCTCCACTGACCCAATGGTGCAAAAGCTGGCATATGAACTGCTAGCCTTGAAAATACAAATGGCCCAAGGTATGTCTACTCCCCCTAATCGAGATATGCCAAGGAGGACATTTTAAAATCAAGCATACCAAGCCAATGTTGCTAGGAATCAAGGGCAACCAAATTGTCTTCCTCTTCCATAGAGGAACCTTGCCTTTAAAGCACTTCCAACCAACTCAATAGTTGGATATCTAGAAATAGAACATGATTTCTCTTTCCAACCTGAGTTTGATCAAGAAAATGACATTAATCTCTTCATGGAGGACCAAGAAGAATCAGCTGGTGACTCCAACATTGGTTTCCTAAATTACCAAGATGAACCTAGAAGTAAAGGTGAAGCAGTTGAGGGATCATACGTTGTGTTCACCTGGTCCAAGAATTAGTCAGCCCAGCAAGCTAAAAAAGAGAAGATAGAAGAGTTACCTCAACCAACAATTTCAATTTCTAAGCATGGAACCACTCTACCTTTCCAGCCAAAGGACCCAATGGTTGCTAAAAAAGTAAATACCCCAAACATTTCTGCACCTTCAACTTCAAATTTGTAGACCAGTCCTCCCCCTCCCAAAAAACAAAAGGATGAACTCCCATCCTCTCTTCCTAGTCCATTTCAGTCATTTGACATAGTTGACCATGTCAAGAAAACTAAAATCCAAATGACTGAATTTGAATTCCTATAAGCCAATCCTGAGCAGTTGGATAGGTTGGTAGAGTGTGTGAAGAATACAACCATCCCTATAGGACAAGAAGCTAAGAAGGTAACTCATGTTCCCCCAAGGAACATGTCTATCCCAAACAACCTTGTCTATGTTTCCCTATTGATAAATGGTCACAAGCTGAGTAACTACATCATTGATTCTGGTGCATGTGACAACATCATACCTACCAAAGTGGTAGAATCCCTTGGTCTCACACTGACCAAGACATTTGGTATATGCTTCTCCATGGAGAACAAGCAAGTACCTCTGTTGGGATAAATCAAGGATGCTTAATTTGCATTCACAGCCTTTCCAGACAAAAGAATCAAGATGACAGTCTTGATGGTCGACTTCCCAGTCTCATACAACATTCTACTGGGACAAAATTTATGCAAGGATGTGGGCGGCAAGTTGAGCATGGACCTATTTGAGGCAAGGATCCCTATCAAAGGTGTAATGAAGAGATTGCTCCCTAAAAAGGAAGCAAAATATGTGGTCACCCAAACGTCAGCCCCTACAGCTCAAATTCTATTTGAGTCTTCAAGCAGGGGTAATTACTTCTTGACCATAGAGGGTGTTAATGTTTCTACAGATGAAAGTCCTAGAGGTGGAAATCTGAAAATTGATTTAAAAAAGACATCAAAAGAATTGATCAGGCATAGTACAGATGAAAAATCATCTTCCACTTCCAATGAAGAGAAATCTGATAGAAGATCAATTTCTAATGATGTTTGGATCTGAGAATTTAATGGCAGCAATTCCTTTATCGGTGATGGAGCTGAGATGGTGTTGATATCTCCTCAAGGATATATTCTTCCTCTTTCACACAAGTTACAGTTTAGCAACACCAACAACACTGTTGAGTATGAATCTCTGTTATTCAGATTGAAGGATGCTTAGGATGAAGATGTCAAACTTCATGCCAAAGGAGATGCTAAACTGATGGTTTTTTAGGAGTTTGATGCTGACAATCAAAATATGTGTTGGGCTGAACCAATAGAACATCAAGCTATGGCAGTGGACCATACTATTGTACTCCAAAGTCAGCAAAAGGAACTCTTCGCCAAGAGAGCAAAGATTTATGGTTTTCATATTGAAGACCACATCTTGTCATGGGGCAAGAAGAGAGAACCAAAAGGAGTGCACAGAAAGTCTGATTCTTGGTGGAGAGTTCCATTCACCCGTCACTAGTTATGGGGACAAAATGGTTTCCTACTGGTTTATCAGGACAGAATGCCATCTTCATTGTCTCACAATGGGCAGCATCTGAATCACTTCAATTCTTGAAGTATCAAATAAGTTCACCTATACATATGTATATTTTTATAGTCTTTATTTCTATTTTGTGCTTTTCATTTTCATTTTTTGGAGCCTTTCTTTTTGGGTAGCATGACTCCATAGCCCAATGGCATACTTCAAGGCACTGGAGATTCTAGTTTCTACTCCCCTCAGCTGTTCCAAGTTTTTAATTGAAGGAAGTTCCCCAACTGGAGCCAGTGGTTGTCCCCCAAAAATATCACTCATTTTTGGGACATCCTATGAACTATTTTGGTTCAACAGACCAAAATCCTCTCTCCCCTTTTCAAAAATTATTCTGAGCATTCAAGTTCTTCATTTTTCAAAGCTTTTTCATAAATCTACGAACTCTGCAGGCTTGAATCTATGAACTTTGTAGGCTTGAATCTACGAACTTCTATAGGCTTAAATCTACAGACTCTACAGGTTCATTTCTATGGACTCTGCAAGTAGGTTCATAACTATGGACTCAATTTCTATGGACTCCAAGGCTTGAATCTATGGACTCTATAGGCTTGAATCTACGGACTCTATAGGTTCATTTCTACAGACTCTATAGGCAGGTTCATAACTATAGACTCGATTTCCACAGACTCCAAGGCTTGAAAATCTATAGACTCTATAGACTTAGTTTCTACAAAATCTTTAGGGAAGAAATAAGTTTGACACTTAGCAATTTTTTCAATTGAGAAGTTCAAAGGGGTTTTCCAAGATCCCAAAGGACAAGTGCCCTTGCGGAGGGCACGTAGCAGCCAAAATGGACCCTTGCATCTTTTCTAAAAGGTAACCTTGGAGGTTAAATAACCCTTATGGAGGGTAGGCAAGGAGTAGGTGGACTATTTCATAGGCCAAGAGAGTGAAGGAATTCCTTCCAACTTTTTGTTCAAAGGAAAATCCTAAAGTAAAGACAAAATCTGGCATAAAGCAAAAGCCCAGTGGAAGAAACAATGAAGGAATTCCTTCAGAATTTTCATCCGAAGGAAAGGAACCAAAAAAATTCCACTAAAGGAAATAAAGCCTGAAGGCCACCCAAAGGATCCCAAAGGATAGGTACACTTGCGAGAGGCTTTCACCAAAGGAAGCAGACCATTTCTCAAGGCCCCAAAGGGTAGGTTCCTCTAGGAAATATCAAATGACAAAGTCGAAGGAATTGCTGAGGAAAGTGACGGGCTTGCAGATGTCAAAGTTGAACATTACAAACTAGCTATTGAGATCCAAATGTCTAGCGACATCCCCAAAACTATCAAATTTAGAGCAAGGAACTAGCCATTAGCTTTCAAGTGACAACAAGCCCATAGACGTCAAATTCACAGTAATGAAATAACTGTTGATCTTTGAAGGCTTGAGCACAGACCTAAATGCATTCAAAGGCCAAAATTCTAAAGGGAAGAACTGCTAAGAAAAGGAGCGTAAAGAGCCAGTAAAGCTAGGAACGTAGCCTTGAGAGCTTAAATTCTAGGAAGAGACAAAGCTAAAAAAGACAAAAGCAAAAAGAGGGAAAATCTTGAAATGTCTGCACAGAAGTAATTTTAGTAGGTGGAACAGTCCACTAAGTAGATATTTTGGCTTACAAACATTGAAGGTGCCACATGTTTATCTCACTTGGAGTAAAGACAAAATGGATAGCTATGCAAACATCAGAGGGATAGACTAGATGATCTAGACTAAGGAAGAGACATATTGGAGGAATGGACATGCCATAGTTATGGTAATGCATTATTCCCAGCATGGTCCCTCTAGACAAAATTGAAGGCGCATTGAAGGCATTCAATTCAGCATGGGCCTTTTTCATGAAAAAAAGTGCCCAAGTCTTTCTTGGAGCACTATATATTGTAATCTCTCATTTGATACGAGGGATATTTTTTTATCACAGGACAAAAACTCTGCCCAAATTGAAAGGTGAATACTGAGACTTTGAGCTCAGATTGTTATTCATATTATTTTATCTGAATGAGAAATCAAGTTACTTGTAGACTTTGTGCTATTATATCTTGTGCCATTTTAGGAGATTATTCTTATATCTGTCTTCTAGATGCATTCTTGTTTATTTAATATAACACGTAGAATTAGTGGAAGTGATAAGGAAGATGTCCTGAAGTCAGTTACTTTTAGACTTTGTGCTATTATAGTTGTCTTCATTGTGTGTTTATTTTTTATTTTTGTGTTGAGGATTTTGGGATGACTTTGTGCCCCCATTATCCTTTGTATCTCACTCTTTGGGTAGCTGAAGTGGAGAGTTTGTGCTACACTTCATTCTACCAGTTATTGCACCCTGTTACCAATCACTTATCATACTTGAAAGAACTCCTGCTATCCCCTACAAGAACACTTCTAAAAGAAGAGAAGTGCCTTCAGTTTTTTCACTAGGATCTTCTCCTTTGTTTGTGAATATCATCTCTAAAAGAAGAGAGATGGATGGTGTATCCTACCCCTAAGTGTTATTTTTTGCATATATTTATAGTATATAGCTCCTGCATATTCATAAGGAACCTCCCCTTGATGAGAGGAGAGATTTTTCCCCTATTGATGTAGTAAAATTTCACATTTGGCTGACCAATCTCCCTATGATGTGGTTGAAGAGACCTATTTTGCTCACCAGTTAGTTGGTTGACAAAATATTCACCCAATAGGATTAACTTTACCCACATAGTAATTTATATAGAGTGATAAGCATGAATACTATTACATACCAGATTAATTAACATTCCCAACCTAGTGATAATGTTCTCTTGTGGTAGTTGATTAAAAATCAATTATTGGTTATTCTCTTTATGCCATGAGTCTAGTAGCAACATGATCTTCATTCTCCTTCCTCTTGACATCAAAATTATATATACCTTATTCTTCATTTGAGAATGACATATTGATCATGTCATTCAAGTATGAACCAATTGGATCATGATCAAATCTATTTTGTGGTGAAAGATATTTAGATTTGGAATTTTTTAGCTCTTCTTCCTCACATGGACATTCATGCACATTATCTTCTTCTAATTCAACTATTTATAATGATGGGAAGAAAGTGTAACTTTTACAATTTGTTTTTTGTCCATTATGGGTCAAATCTCCAAGTGTAGAAATAAACACATGCCAAGACTATTTTAGATGCATAAATTATTTCCTCTTCATCAAAATGTTCTAGTTTTTCCACACCATCCTCAAGCTGATCACATAAGGTTTCTAATTTATCTTCTTGAATTGACAACATACTGTCATTTGTATTTTTACCCATCCACTCACCTGAAATAAATATTATATTCTCATCATCATAATCATCATCATCACTAATCTCTTGGACCATTTATTGCCTACTAAATGAAGCATTTGCAATCAACATGATCATTTCATCTCTTATCCCATTTCCACTTTTGTATAACCTAAATTATAATACTAGAAACATGGTCTCATAGATCAGTCCTTATACTACTCAATGTAAATCTTTTGTATCAAATTTAATATGATAAACAATATTCAAAGGCACTTGATCATTTAAAAGAGGTAAAATTATTTATTGATTAGTTTTTGAACTAATATAATTATATGCATTAGATGCAACAACAATGTTCTCATTTTCTACAGAGAGGCCTTGATGATTGTATGCTTGAGGTGATACGTGATTTGAAGGCATGAAATTATTCATAAGTTTATATATACGTATATAAATTAATGGATTTTGAGTGTATACACCCAAATATCAAAATGAATATAATGGATCAACACCATACCCATGTGGCATCAATTTTTATTTGACAATGAAGGCTTATTGATATGTGAATGCCAAATATGAGAGTGTTGATGGATTTGTTTAGATAGGAATAGAAATAAATGAATTCAAAGATTCTAGATACATTTTAATGACAACCACTTCTATTTGTACATATGGGTCTTTTAACCTCTTATACAGTTGATGAAAGTCAGTATTAAACATGATATTAAACTTATTAAACTCTCTAAAGATAATATCAAGTTTCAATGACATATGAATATAGGATTAGTGGGTATTTTAAAATGATTAACAAATGCAGCCTCAAAGTCATTCCAATATGTGATGTATCTATCCAAAAATTTGAGGTACCAGTATAAGCAAACTCATCTAAATAATCAAGAAATAAATGACAAGCCACATCCTCATGTTGGATTTGAGTTTGGATAATGACATATTTAAATTATTAAATTTTCTCTTGAGTATTTTGAATCCACCACATATGTATTTTGATTAAAATTTATTAGGATTCTTTGGCAAATCATGAGTAACCCCTAGAATTTTCATAGGGTAACTACCTTCACCAATCCATGAAGTAGTCATTGGTGGCTTTAAAGCATATTGATGTGTTGTTTAGGCACATAATAGGCGATGTCAATTTTAAAATATGGGGGAAAATTACCATAAATCACATATCTAAAAAAATTCCATTCAAGCCCTCCTTCTAACGCTAATATTTTAATGGGCATCTAAACACACAACATGTTGGGGAAAGTTTAAAAGATGGCCACAAGACTAAAATAAATGATAAATAAAAAATACTCTAGCTAAATCCCTCAATATAGCACCAGTCTATTTATGGGAATTTAAGCACCCAATAGGTTAAAGAAAGCATAAATGATGTCTACAAGACCAAAACAAATGATAAATCCAATATACTCTAACTTAGGCCCTCCTTTTAGCACTATTATGTTGATGCATCATTTGGCACACCAACATAGATAAGATGAGAATCTAATCCAGCTCTCCTAAAAGGAGACTGGATATCTCCCCAAGGTCTATTACTACCAGGTTTTAGCCTATAAGATAACCTAGTGGTTGATGTGAAAGTGTTTCATTTTAAAGGGCATGTTTGTAATATGTTCAGATAAATGATTGTTATTGTTGGTCATGTGTATTTGTTATCTAATAAATCAGTAAATATAGATTTATCATGGAAATATAACTAATTTTATATATGTTCATCGCATACATAGACTCAATAGTGCGTAAAAGGTAATGAAAAGGGTTTCTAATAAGGATAGAGTTTGTAAACATGGATTCAAATTTTATATTTATCTACATACTCTAACATGTGATTTAACAAAAGGACAAAATATAGGGGAAAAGAGAAAGAATGAGCCTATTTTTCAAAGAAAAAACATCTGATTTGTTTGATTGGATAGAACCCACAAAAACTAATCTCTCACCTAGCCAAAATTCACACAAACATAAATAAATATATTATAAGAGTTTGAGGATAAATATCCATAAATAAGAGGAACAAAACCACCATATTCATGTGAAATAACTAAAAAAATCTCCACAACTTCAATTAATAGATGTTTTCTTGAAAAACACAATGTTGCTAAGAATTTTTGATATGGGTCTCTCTCCCAAAACTCCCACTTAACTTTTGACATGAGGATATAATCCTTGGTCTGGCCTAATCTCTCAAGACTCTGTTAATGATCGACCCAAATAATTTAAGAAGATTGTTGGAGGCTAGACTAAAAATTATAATTTCTCCTTTCAAGCCCCTCCCTAAGTCTAAGCAAGACTAGTGTTTAGAGGAAAAATTATAAGATCAATGATTTTTAATGCCCTTACAAGAATTGCTCCTACCTCTATATCATAGGATACCACTTCCCCATGTCTTTGACCCTCTTCAGGGATGATAAGGACCCTTTGATTAATGAAACATTTTAGGGAAATGATTTTAAGGCCACTGGGATTGTGAATTCTCTAAATCCATGGGATTATATGTTATTAGTGTCTACTCTAGAAATTGTTAATGGGTCATGTATCATTTATGAAGAGACAATGAAAGTTTATCCTTGAGCACCAATACAGGAAGTCCTGAACTCCTTGAACCCCATAACCTTATAAGATGGCTCACCATCCCCATGATCCCTTTGTGATCTCAACGAGTTACCCTTTGGGACTCCCCAATGAGTCTTAATGGGTGATACCTTTCATCCTAGTAATAAGATCATCCAAGAACCAAACTAGGATCCTAAGGAGGAGGTAAACCCTTTTATATCCCTAAAGGAACTTTTGTAAGAAAAAATTGCTCACCAAAATATCCTTGTAGGTATTATACTCTTAAAAAATTTGGATCCATCCAAAAGATGAATGGAATCATTATTCCCCAAAGTTTTGATCATGGTTTAACCAAAAAAACAATCTTGGTAAAGGAGAGGTTAATTGTGGTAACACTAAGATGAAAAGGGGAAGACCTCCTTCCTAAAGGAAATTAGAGATAGAGTGAAGAATAAATTTCCAAGGGTACATAGAGTACCCACTCAAAAATAATTTTGTTTAGTTGCTAATATACCTACAAAAGACCTCTGAATTGGGGATTTATTGGCTTTTGTTGAAAATTTTCATGTTCCTAATGGTTCACTTTTCTATTGGGATTGGTTGTTTCTTTGCAATCCTTACCATGATTCTTACCTACTTTGGCTCTTTTGTCCTTTCCCTCTTTTTGAATTTTTTGGTGGTTGGATCTTCAATTTTTTAGTGTTGTTTCCATTTTTCCTTTTCCCCCCTCCTTGGCTTGGGTGCATGTTATATTTGATAAGTTAGCAGCCTAGATCTTCTCTCTTCTCCAATTTTATTATCTGCTCTTTGTCATCATTATTTTCCTCATGGTGACCCATTTCTCTTCACCCCATGTCACTTCATTATGTTTTTACCTTTTTCTTGGTGTGTCACCACCCCATTTGTCTCTCTCTCTCTTCCTTTCACAGTGTGATCATTTCCAAGACATTTTATTTAATCATTACCCCTCTACTTTTTAATGATTATTTATTACTTTTGAATTTATTATAAGCTTCAATCTTTGTTTGGTATTTCTTATCTACCACCATTCTCTCAAGTTTTCTCATTTTTAGTGTTTTTGAGTTTTTGGATTTTTTCAAGATTCCATGGTGGACAAAGAGAAGGATTCCGAATCAAAGCATGACTAATTTAAAGAAGAGGTTCTCAAAATTGGAATTGGAAGAGTACAACTAGTCTCCTATTCTATTAAAAAATAGTAATCATATTTTTTGGGATATCTTAGAGAATGTGAACCTTACTCAATTCATGCTCAAAATTTTTAGGCATGATCCCAATCTTGAAAAGGATTTTGTCAAATCATAGAAAGAGAGAGTCATTGCATAAGGGGAATGAGGATTTAAATTACAAAATAAGATATTAAAGAAGCCACTAGTTTGGTAGTATAGGATATCAAGTATTACAAGGACAAAATAATGAAGGATGAGTGGGTGACAAAAGTATTTAACTTAGAAAAAAAAGGCTAAGGAGGTCACTAAAAGTTTTCATAGAATGGATCTTCTATAGTTATATCCTTAGGTATGTAGATAGGTGATGTTATACATCACCCTTGATTTAAAATTTATTCTAGTAAGGTCCCACCACTTTATGTTGTTAAATCATTTTAAAGGAATTTTCGTTGTTAACCTCCCCTTCTACTTAATTCACTTCTTAGAAGACTTTGTGAGAGCTTATAATGGTAATAACAAGGTATCTATAACACATTAATCCCTTATTTTTTTATTATTTAATTTCACCCCCAATGAGGAGTATTGAGCTATCCCCTAGTTCTTATAAATTGGAAACTCATGAAAATAAAAGAGCTAGAGGTGCTTGTGTGGAGGATTCTAAAGAAAGAGTTAAGAAATCTAAATTGGGTCAGCCCAAGAAGAAACTTATCTTAGAGCCTAAAACTTTGGAGGCCTTGAAACATGAACTGATGGCCCCACCAAAGAAAGAGGATCCTCTAGTTATCCTTTCAGACATAGACTCCCCTGAGGCTACTAGCTTTGTTATTAATGGTTTACACAAGGATCCTATCCCTAATAAAATTCAATAAGAATCCATTTCCCCTTACACTAGACTCTGTACCATTAAATCATGTTTAAAAATTAGAATAAATGAGATGAGAAAATTTTGGTTGGAGATAAAGGAAATCTAGGAGGACCTATTCTCTAATGCTTGTTCTGAGGGCTTGTAGGGTGGATCATTATAATTTGGAACCCTAGAGCATGAAAGGAAAGATGTCATTGTTGAACCTCAAAATTTGGATCTATCTAGTGATATTTTGGACACCTTGGAATACCTCTTCTAGACCCCTAAAAAAATTGTTTCTCCCCTGGTAATGGAAGTCATGAAACCTAATCCCAAAGAAGTCCTTAAGTCTAGGACCTATAAAAAAAATGTTAAATATTATTGGTAAGTCTTAGTAGATCCATAGGACCTAATTTTGTCTATATTATCATTTGTTTTCTACTTGTAGTATGTAATTTATATTTTTTCGCTCAATGCTTTTATTTTGGTTTGGGTTGACTGCCCATGGATCTTTAATTTGACTATTCTCATGGAGACTCTAGCCTTTAGTTGTGCCTAACATGGTTCCCATAATGTTTGGGTTGATTAAAATCATTTGAATATAAATTAATGCCTTAGGATAACATAGCTCATAGGAAAATATATCTAGAAAGCAATCAATACATAAATAAAGTGGTTTGGTCATATATAGTATTCTCTAACCCTAATAAATTAACATTTTTACATAACACTCATTTGGATATATATAACACTCAACACATTAACTAAGTTAAATTTTCCCTCCAAAATTGGTAGGAGGAATTAACCCAAATCCATCTAATAAGAGGAAGAATGTCAAAGAAGAGGGGTGCCATTCTAATCACTAGAGGCCAAAAAATCATTAACGATAGTGCCTAGGTTATTGGAAAACTCATTTTGAATAATGCACTCCCTTTTTACACAATCCAACATTAACAAACCCTTGAGATAATAATGTTGATATGTTCTAGGTCTTGTGTTTCTCCCAGTTAAGACCCATTTTTGTGAATATGGAGGAACCAGATATATAGTGCCACAAATGGCATGAAAAATGGATCAACAATTTGAAAGATATGCTAAAAAACACCAATTGACACTTTATGTTTGTGAATACTATATTATATATATTTGTACCATGTGATTTGGTGCCATTTTATACCGACATTAAATGGGGATAGAAAGTTTTTTAATTTTATAATAATACCCCTCCCATATGGGTGTCTCTTCTCTCATTTGGTTTTTCAAAATTGAAACAATAAAATGTCACATTTTGGATGAAAATAAGAAAGATTAATTTAATGCAACCTTTGAATAATAACAAAATTAAGTCATAAAAATGATAGGTTTTACCATTCTATTTTCTATTTGTGAGACCCACACCATCCTAAAGCCACCAACTTTAGTTTCCCAATGCCAATTATGTCTCCAAAAACAAAGCACTAAAGTGTAAGTTATGATCAAATGAGTGTCTTAAATTAGGTGGTAATGTCCATCAGGAGGTTTAAGATTTAATCAAATTTTGATTTAAGGAGAAGATTAATTTTATTTAAAATATCAAAAAAAATATTAAAATTTATTTTAATTTAAATAAACTAAATCAATTAAAATTAAACTAATTCAAAAAATAATTAATTTAATTTTAAATGAATTTAATTAACTAAAATCAAATTAATTCTAATCAAATTGAATTTATTTCAATATAGGCCCTAGGCCTTTGAGCTTCTTTATCACACACTCCATTATGCATTCAATTTTTTTGTGATTTGAAGTCTGACAAACACTCTTTCCAAAAATCTTCTCAACCTTTACTTTTTATGTTGCATATGCATACACTACCTTGTTTAGACCATATCACTCATTTGGAACTCTCTTTGCATAGTTCTAACACACCTTACATGCCTTCAAGGTGTGATTCACACTAACATCTCACATCTCCCATGCACCACATCTCAAGTGACACCACAAACTTTAGGTTTCACACTTCATGCACATATTGTGCCCATTAAGCACACCTTTCATTCTTAGTTTCCACTCACTGCATGCCTTTTGGAACATGCAAATCACAACTTTCATTATATATTAGTGATAAGTTTTATCTTCAAGCATAATTAAATGAATCAATATCTAACTTGGGAAGTGTTCAAATACATTTTTTCCCCTTTTATCTACATTGAAGTCCATATTTTACTCATAATATGTTCTCAAAGTTATTTGATAATAAATGACCACATAATAATAATTTCACTCATTACTTCCCTATCCTATAGATGATACATTCCCACCTTGGTATCTGATTTTCATTACACAATTTAAAGAACTTTCATATGGGAACCTACTTATCTAGTAGACATTTTATTCCCTACACAGGTCCTACACATGTATATGTGTTCTTTTAGTTCATCTTGTAGGATTTTCACTATGTTTTAAACTTTTGGAGCATGAGTTGCATATTAGAACAAACCCCTTCACTCTTTATATGCTTTGTTAGTATTCCTAACACATAATCTTTGTGACTTTAATTTCTTCATGTCTATTAATATTTCTCAATTGTATTACATAGGTTTTCATGTCATTCAAGTAGGTTGATAAATTGATACCTTCATCCTACACTCTTTATTTATCACATGCACACCAATGCACTTACACCTCATAACATTAGTGTTCCTCATTATATTGAGGAAATTTTCACTATTTTAAAACTCTTTGAGCACACTTGGTCTTGCACCTTACGTATTTATATGCACATTTTACAAGGTCCAAGATCAATTTGATTACCTCAACTTTTAGAGCCCATGTGGCACTCTCCAAGTTTGAGGCCATGATGCATATTTAACATTAATCTAAAACTAATTAGCCCTTTTTCACCTATTACCATGTATAAGTGGTCCAATGTGTGATTCTCTCACTTTGTGTCTTATGGAAACAATGCACTTCTTCCTTTTTGGGCCATATGGCCCTTTTACAACTAGAACGTGGGGATATTTTTTAGCCATTTCCAATATTTCCACCAATTGGTATTTGACTACATGGCTCTCCTTTTGATCCATTAAATATAATGTGCCTTTTGTAGGCTCACTAAGCATAACTATACAAACCCTTTGGATCATATTCAACCCAAGCCCATTTTGTTTTGATGTGGGCTTGTTCATACCTATAAAATAGAGGTCAAAAGTACATTTCCAAATAAAGTGTTACACATGTAAATTTATGATTTTAACCAATCAATGTCATGATTCACTTCTGAGAGTAGTGTTATATACAAAAATGTAATGAATGACTTACCTAATGTAATGATATGGGTTAAGAGATCTTATTTCATGTACAAATCATGATAGGTAAAAATGATGATTTCATGTGTGATCAAACAACCAACCATGCAAAAGTATAGTGAGATTCCATTGGGCTACCATAAGTGAGACCAGACTCTCAAAAAAAAAGGTACCTTGATTTCATTGAAATTAGGGTGTGTTGTGTAAGCAATAGCACCTACATGATAAAAAAATAAAGTGATTGGATGATGTGGGTGTAATCCATTGTTTGGATTTTATTCATGTTTCCTTTTTCATCTTAGCATTATCTTCACATCAGTTTCACTAAAATGTATGCACGAGATAGATGACCTACAACAATCATCTTTCTCTTAATGGACTAGGACTTAAATAAGGTCAATTAAATAGAGAATACATGTACTTGGACAAGCAGCTAAGGACCTATGATATTTGTATATCTAACAGAGGGTAATTGATAAATCAAATTTCAAGGGGAAAGGGTTCAAAAGCATAAGCCTATGACATAGGGATATATCTCTCACTAAAACTTAACAAAGGTGAATGACTGTAACTATGATTTTAAAGATGAAAGTAAATTAAATGATTGTAAGGGGGTACAAGTAGATAAATTATGGGTAAGTGGTTGTAAATAAGGTAAGTTTCAATGGTCAACCAATTGGGGATCTATGCAACCTAAAGTTATAAATAGATGCCTAAGTGACCCTGAATATAAACTAGCTTACTCATTATAAGGAAGAGTCTAAGAAATAATACACACAAAAATCCACAAATAAATAAGTAACATATCATATACTAAGTAAAGGAAAGAGTGTAGGGATTGAAATACGTACTAAAGGGGGGATCCTTCTACACTTCAATCTCCACGTAGGCTCAAATGTCCCTTTTCAAGAGATACCATAGGTTGAAGACCTCAAAATGTTTATTAATACCTATATAGCTTTAGTTATGAACTCTGAATTACCTATCCTATTGAGCTTCATTGACATCACAATACAAGATCTCCAAGATAAGGTTATAAACCACTGAGTCTCCCAAATACTACTTTGGATAAAAATAAGAATACAAGCAAAGTGTATGAATGTGATATATTATTTAGGAATGAAATATTAACCCTATATTGCAATACACTATTATCTAAGTTAATGCATTACAAATTTTAGAAGATAGACTTAAAATTGTACTAGTTTCGTGGATATAAGTATAAAGGCACAAAATAGATGATATCAACCTAGTTGATATTGTGGGATATATGAAAGCTATCAAATATAACAATGAAGTAGATGGAAGGGAAAAACAAATAGAGAATTAGAGGATGTCGGATTGATGATAGTAATGGTGTAATAGGATAGTATGCAAACATATCTTGTAAAGTAACATAAGCTAATCCCACCCCATTATTGGTGCACCCTTTAAGGTGTGCACTTAAGGTGATTGATGTGTGGACAAGCTACTACAAGAGAAATCATAATTAAAGTGATAAAATAAAACTATTATGTGTATACAATATTCATCTTTGGAAAATTTATCAAATTCAGTTAAATTAGGTGAAACATATTTATCAATCATCTTTAGATATTTTAGTACAAAATGGGAAACATTATCAACTTCATTTTAGAGTAGCACCTCCCTTATAAAAAATAACATGTAAAGATTTGTATGTTGAATAACCATGTTATTTATGAACATTAATAGTTCCATTTTTTTTGTTGGAAAGGTTTCTCCCCAATTTATATACTATATCTAATATTTGATTTGAATTGATGAGGAATGGGGATTGTTGGCTTGATAATTCCTTATTTATTTTGTCTTAATCCAAAACCCTTGTATCCCATGTTTTTTTCACACATATAGCCTTTTCCATATCACTCTGAAATACTATATGATAGACTACTAGGTTTTTTAGGTTGATTTTCATTAAGACAAGTATTTATGATAGGTTGTTTGCCCTTATCCATAAGAGGTGTTATGTCATTAATAAAAGAATTAGGGGAAGGTTACCCATGATATTTAGTAGCATAATATAATTTTTCAATACCAATTATATGCATGCCATCACTATAATTTCCACGTGTAATATTTAACTTGGTTAAATGTTCATCTATGTTATTAAGTATATAATCAACAACTTCACTATTGTCTTGAATATGAGTAAAGTAATAGGCTCATTAAAAATACCCATATTGTATGTATGTATCTAATCTCTAGGAATATAATGTTAGGGTGCTATGATCTTTGGTTGTGGTATGTTAAAATGAGGAATAATTATTTCCATAGGTTCCACATGTTTGTAATGTTAGAAAGGAAAATCATATATAACACAAGTACACATGTAACCTTCATGCAGGAATTTAAAAAATATATGTAATGTAGAGGGAATAACATTCATAAGATTAATACAAGGTCTTCTGAACAATAGATTTTAATAGAATTCATTAAATATCATTTGACATTTCATAGTTATAATCTTATGTCCAACACTTATGTTTAATACAATTATTCCCAAGGGACTTTATGATTGATTGTTAAATCCTTTGATGACCCTATTTGATGGTGTAAAATATTTTTTATCAATTCCAAGTGAATTAAGGAAGGCCTCACTCCATATGTTTAATTTTGAACTATTATCTAAAAGGATCCTCTTGATTCCCAAGAAATTGATTTTAAATTAAATGTACAAGGGAAGGTTTTGATCAATAATATCTCCAAGTGTTTTAAATTAAGGATATCAAAGGAGAGGAGATTCTCACTATGTTAGAATGTACTAATAAGAGAAGTAAAATAAGTGAGATATATTTTAATTAGTAAATAATCATCACATAAAGCATGCCTTAATATGTCTTTGAATATGCTTGATTGTTTAAGTAATTATAAAATATATATCTTAGCTTGTGTGTTTTTTAATTGATCCACTAAACCATGTGTCTTGTTTATCCAATTGTTGAAGGGAAAGGGGAAATATTTGAGGTATTTTATTTTAGCCTAGCTTTAGAATCCAAAGGAAGGATAGTGATATGACATTTCCTACCCATTCAGGTTGTCACAACATTGATCTCATTTTGAACCATCATACATCTAGTAATTTTAAAAACACAAGAAAGGGAATTAATATCAAAAGCATCATCATATAAAACATATAAAATAACCTTATCATACTTTAATCCAAAAGCTAATGTTTTGTGATAGATATTATAAATGAGCATTAATAAATGATAAAAAAATGCTTAATAACCATGAAAACCATCTTAATTAAAATCATTATTCCTCGCAAAATATAGAATATGATTTTAAGATACCCATATAGCACCACAAGCCTAGATGTGAACATAAGCCAACATTTTACATTATCATTATGGTTTAAACAAGGGAAAGCCTTGATGCAATATAAAATCATTGGAGAGGGTTTGTATGAAACCCTAAATAAATAAACAATAAACTTGGAGAAGATAAAACTTAGGCAACCACTAAAGATATATGATTTCAAAGTGAAAAGTGTAAACACTACTTTTTGAGAGGATATGATTCAAAAAATTAGAAATTGATGGAAAGACAACTAGAATTTGTGTTGGGAATAAATAACATAAAGTAATATTAATGAATTAAAGATAGAAATATAATTCAAAAAACATAACACAATAGAGACATAGATTTAACATGGTTCACCCAATATGGGCTACGTCCACATAGAAATAGCTAGTCCTTATTTTCAGTCCAACAAATGAAGGAAAAAACTTGCAATACAACCACTACAATATCCTCTTCACTCACATATAGTGTATCACTATAATTATCATCCCCTCATATCAAATGAGGGTTACATATAGGGCAAAAATGTAAAAATATAATTTCTCCAATTAGATCTGCAACTTAATAGTGAACGGCCCATAATTACCATGAAATTACAATATTTTATAGTGCATTTTTATAAAAAAAAATATTTGAGGGTGCTACCCCAAACCCATACTAAGGGGCTCAAAAATAGATCACTACCCCTTGAACCCCCATAGTGACCCTAATGGGGGGGTCGGGAGGGGGGGGGGGGGGTGTCGTGTTTCCCCCCACACCCCCTATCGGGAACTAGGCATTAAAATAAGATCAGGCTCCACCATCCAACAATTTGGTCAAAACTTTTGGGATAAAGTGTGAATCTAAAATTATAAAAGTAGCCATGAATCCCTAGGAGAAACATATAAAAATTCTTAGAACATCGTGGTTCACCAAAATGTTTAAATTTTTATTTGTTCAATAATGAAAACAAGTTAAAATAATCAAACTATATGGATCTATTATTTTTAAATGTAAAATATTACTTTTATATTTTCCCTATTGGATAAAATGTGTAAAAAGGTAAAAGGAAACTATTAAAATTGAAAATTTAACTTGAAAATTAAAAAAAAATGATGGAATGATCATAATTTGATGTTTTATGAATTTATGAGAGTGAATCTAGACTATGCAGGCTTATATCCTATTTTATGTCAATTTTGGACCTTTGACTATGCAGGGATGGGATTTATGCTTGTGTTGATCATGTCATAGATAGGATCGATATTAAAATAATTTGACTAAGGTACCTATCATATTTCATTGATCATTACCTATTTTACTTTTTTATTTTTAAAGTATTTTGTGTTTGTACAACATTGGATGTTATGTCTTCCTAAACCTATCTTTCAATGAAATGTTGGAAAGAATTACTTGATTTTCTCCATCAATATATTTGAACCATCTTGCCACATGATATTATAGAAAAATATAATGGAATAATTAGTTGGGTTGGGCAACCACCAAGGTTGGGTTACATCTATGTATCCCACATGTTAGAATGAAACCCCTCATAGTTCATGTGCAATGTTAATAAAGGATTGATAGAATAAGTTGTGCCTTCTCTCCATAAGATGAAATATACTCTACATGATATTTTATGATGTCCTTTTAGTATATAATGGTTATTTGATATATGTTCGTAATCATAAATATAGTAATACGAAGTGTGCCTAGACTTTAAGTTTACAAGATTTTTCCTTGATCTTTCTTATTGAAATGTTATAAGGTGGTTTGTCTATATATTTCTCCATATTTGGAATTAGGTATATAATATCATAAACAATCAAAAAAATAAACAATCAAAAAAGGGAAAACATGGGTCCAAACACCAAGAGAACATAGATAAGGGTGAGAGCCTATAAAACAGAAAGGGATGGGATTGATAGGCCCCTCAATCATGCCCAGGGTACGACCAGTGGATCGTGTTGCCTCTTCAATAGAATAAATATAAATATACAAATATAATAAGGGGAAGGAGGGCTCCAAGGATAAATTTTAGTAGAGAATTAAAAATAGAGGAAGAAGAGGGACATGGGACTATTGATAATTTAGGCCAAATTTCAACCCCTAAAATTTAAAAATTTAGCTATCTTTTCCTCTAATATTATACATGGTCATCAAACACATTTTAAAATCCTCAAAATGGTCTTTTTGATCCCCTTTTAGCATGGATTAAGGTTATTTTGATGATATTAAGGTACATGTTATTCTTGATTTTATCACCTTATGGTCATTTCTAGCATAGTCAAGTTGGTCAAAGGGGTTTAAGTAGTCTAAGGGGTCATTTTGAACATATTAATTGGTTTCAAGGTCATATTACTCCTTCCTTAGTCTATATAAGTTTCAAAAGAGGTAGTAACATCCATTTCTAACATTACACCCCTCTTTGCAATGTTTTATTGTCTACTTTATAACATCTAAAAGAGGTTTTATGAGAAAAGGACAAGTGAATGGTAGGAAAAAGAGACTAAAAAATCATTAAAATTCTTTTAAAACATTTCAAAGCTTTAGAGGAACCTAAAATTTCATCCCAATCAATCTTCAAGCAAATTAGGTAGTTTCTATGGTAGAAAGAGAGGGTTGTCAACTGGTTTGTACAGGTGTGTCAGAACAAGATCCTATTTAGGAATGTGTATGACTTAATTTTGTCTATTATACCCATATCCATGATTTAGAGGTAGTTTTAGGTCCAAAAAAACAAAAACTAACCTCTTTCCCCAATCAAGCTCTTTAGTAGCTTTGTAGAGTTCATCACGGTTGTGAACAATATGGACATGAGAGAGAAGATGAGGGTATAAGATTTTGGTAAAAGGAGGTGACCTTATGTATATTTTATATTTTGGAATTCTTTCATATATTCACTTACCCTCCTTTAATTAATAATTATTAATAAGGTGAAGGGCTCACAGTATCTTCTCCATCCAAGTAAGGTACTGGTTTACTCCATTTTCTCCTTGTCTAAGAATGATGAAAGAGAAATGGAAGGTTGGAGAGATTATAAGGAGTATTAAAAACATTATAAATCATTTTAAATACCCACTTCACACGTTTGAGCTACCAAGAGGCATAAAATATTTAGTTTAGTTAGTCTACAAGTTGAAAACAAAAGGGTTTTTGAAACTTTAAGGTTTTTAATAGTTTTAAAGTGTTAGTGAGATCTCCAAACTCTTAAAAAAAAACCTTGAGACTCTAAAAAAATGGATTTTTAATTATTTCATAGGCCAAATACCTATGAAATGGTGATCACCTATAGTCTTCACATACAATCAAATGGTTTGGAGAAACCATTGGCATAATGACCCTATTTGGGCCTCATAAAAGTGTTGGCATTGCCCAGGCCCTTTGAAGGGAGTGTATCACATTAAAATAAGATACAAGGAATCTCTAAAATATTTTTTGAAAACCAACAATCAAGTACCCATATTGTCTCATCTCTAGGTCACAAGAAGGTTGGTGAACATTATAGGTTTGCAAGTTCTCTAGGCCACCATTGATATCAAAAGGTGGTTACAAGGATAATAAGATATCTTGAAATCATAGATCCAATCCAAACCTCATTACATTAATTTAATATAACCATAGTAAATTCCTATGAATCTCAAATAGTAATCTACTTTACACTCCAAGAAGATTGTGTGCACTGAGTTAAATTGTGTAGGGTTTAAAATCCTTCGGTCAATGCCATAATGATTATGGAATTGATTAAGATACTAGGTCAGTAACCAAGATTTATTTTAGGGTGTAAAAATAGTAATAAATCTTATATATACTATGGTCAAATAAGTAATAACGCCATCAACTCACTCCAAAAGGTGACCTAGTCAAAACTTCAATGCATACATAGGGTTATGTATGCAAGTTGAAGAGACATTAACTCAATAATGAGTTGGAGGTGTTTCGTAGGTGTGATAATACCAAAATTAACATATAATCCTAAAATATTTAAGATATAATTAATTAATATTTCAAGGAATAACCCAAACCTTAAGCACAGTCAAGAACACATAAGACCATACTACAGGCTTACAGTATGGATGATAAAGTGGCATGAATGTCACAAAAGAAGAAGGGTCTACTAAGTGATTAAAATTAAATATATGTGGTTTAATAACACATTATTACCCTGATCCATATTTTAAGATAGAAAGATAAGACAAACATAGCTGAACTTGTTTAGGTCTACTAGTCCTAAAGCCCATTACACAAGTGGCATACATAATGAGGAAGAATATGCAAAGTAGAATTATGAAAATGGACAGTGTTAGAAGGTATTAAATTATAGTAATTATATCAAGGATATTATGGAGGTAATTACATAGGTTTCAAGGTATTGAGGTAGCCAAAATGAAGAGATATCTCTCACATAGGTAGTCAAAAGACACATGACACCCATAGGCAAGCAAGGCAGAGTAAAAGAGATATGAGGGACCATATATTGAATTAAGGTGTAGGAGTGAAGGAAAAAAGTATTTTTAATTATATTTAAATGAATATTATCTCACATTTGATGTTTTTGGTTCCTTGAATTCAAATAATAGCCTTGACTAGATTATTAGAACTATTAGGCCTAAACTTGCAGGTAAGACCTTAGTAGGAAGATGAAGGTGTAGGAGACCAAAAAGGAGGTAAATTTTAAAGGTTAAAATAGGGTATCACTATTTTTATAAATATTCACTATGTTTCCATTGAATTATCCCAATCCTTTGAAGATAATAAAAGGCCCAATGTCCTAATTAGGCCTATTAGGCCTAAAAGTAGCATGTAAAGGCCCATGATTGAAAACTATGGATTTTTTCATGTTAAAGAGATGTTATGAAGATGTAAAGGCTTTATAGGAATTTTTCATATATTATATTCATATTCCTCATGTTATTATATCCATAACAATCTCAAAGTGATGACTAAGAGAGAAATTCACACTTATAGCCTAGACAGGTTTGTAAACATCCACAAGCATGGTCCTTAATAAAGAATGGAAGTGTAAGAACCATACATGAATTGAGGTAAAAGGGTAAAAAAAATACTCTTAACTTATCTCCTAACATTCCTAAACCTTCATTGATTACCCTAGTCCCTTGAGATCATTAAGAAAGAACTTGATGGCCTGATTAGTCCTAGTTATGCTTAAATAGGTAGTTCCAGGTAGGTAGGTCCATTAGGAAGGAAATTTAGTATTTAAAATTTAATTAACGTGACTTATGAGAGATTTTAAATAGGTCCTAATCCTTTTTTATAAATTTTCTCAGTGTTTTTTATTGGAATGGCTTAGTTATTGGAGGCAGCAAGGGCCTTCTGGCCTAATTATGCCTATTAGGCATAAATAGGCAGTCACATCTCTATGAATAAAAATGATCCAAAAATTAGAAGATTTGGTTGAAATATAACTCATTAAAAAATAACAACATAATAACATTAATTATATCTCTAAGAAGAGATGTTTTATTCATCAAAATTTGTAGATCCAAACATATGCTTATCTCTGAGAAGAGATGTCTGATTTCACTTTCAGGTTACATATTCATTTATACACATTTTTAAGGTAATAGGAGGATGTGAAATATCACAAATATATATTTATATCAAGTGGTTTTACCTCCATTATTTACAATAATATATAATTTGAGGAATTACTATTTTTAGAAACTTACTATTTTTAGACTACACTACTAAAATTGAAATTTGGGGAATTTACATTGGGTTTTTGGGGGTTAAAATCCATAAATAAAAGATCCATGATATCTAATTATCCTCATTATTTTATTTCTAATGGTTCAAATGGCAAGATGATTGGAGCTATGGTGCAAAAGTTATGGCTCCCAAAAGTTCTGTCATCAATTGGGGTAGAACCATCACCTGAATTATTGCCTAAAATGTTGCTCGGATAAAAAAATGAAGAAAATTTTCATGATTGGAGAAGTTTTTAGGTTTGTAAACATCAGAGGGTGAATATTAATATGTAACAATGTGAGTCTATAAGTTTTATTTTAGGAAAGGTAGGGAAAACTCAAAGTTGCAGGCCTCTAGGGTCAAACTAGCCTAAAAGTCTACAAACCTTAGGTAGAGGAATAAGAGGTTTTCATACACCTATAGGAGTGTTAAATGGAAAAAATCCATGTAAACATGTTATGAGGGGTGTCACAGACCCTTAGGAGACATTAAAAGTTATAACCAAGCAAATTATACCCTTCTACAACCTCTTTCTCTCATCAACCCCCCAGGATGCAAGTTTTTCAATCTGAGAGCAATTTTATTCAGTCACATTTGTACTAAGTAGATACATGGTGAGAAAAAAAGATAGGTAATTTTGAAGGGGGTTTTATACTCAATTTTCTTGTAGTTTTTTTTGTTATTTAATCCCTTAGGGCTATGAACAATCGTTAAGATTTCATGACACTCTCAACCTACCAAAAGTAATCTTAGAGACCTAATGGAGAAAAGGGGGAAGAAAGTACACTCAAATACATTTAATGGGTCCTATAAACATCTAAAAATCATAGTTCACTTTGATAGAGTCCCATCCATTAAATTAGTTTTATGAAATGTTGTATAGATTTGTCAAAAATTATACTTTTGTAGGGTGAAAACAAGGTTCTAAGCAAGATGAAGAGTTAAAAATAATTTAATAGGGTAGTTTGAGGCATATTACACCTTTTCAGATCATGAACCACCCATAATTATTCCTATAAAGACTCCTACAAGTTTGCACCAAATAAGTAGTTTAAAAATGCTATTAAAAGGTGACTTGGTCACCTAGATGGGTGAGGTTACAAGTGTATACCATTGGGAAGGCACATATAATGATCTATCATTTTCATTTAGATCTAAATCATGCTTAGTTATATGTTCTAAAGTTTTTATTCAGGTGTTCATGGTCACCAAGCACCTAACACTAAGCCATTAGGCCTAACTACCTAAGTAGTCCTACTTGGTCAACAAAAAGAGATGTAAATTGGCATGAGGGGTTTTTAAGAGAGAAATTATAGGGTCATGAAACCCTTGTAACTGATACATAAAGTTAAGAAGACATAATTCTCATATCCTTAATAGAAGATAAAGTAGTTTCCAATCCTATTCAACATGTAAGGAGAAGTGTGGGATCTTAAATACTCCATGGAGTCCTATTTCCACCACATTTATGCCTTGTCACTACCATCAAGGAGATAATATTGACCAAGAAATCCATTTTTCATCCCTAAGAAATGATGAAGACAATTTCAAATGGAGTTGATGAGCCACTAAGGCATCCAAATGTAGTGAGGTCTCTTCTACACCACTCTCTTGAGGACCATGATGGATGGAGTGATGCATGATGGAGAGTTACCAAGACCATTTCCACTCTTATTTCCTTTTGTAACTACCTCATAATGAGTGACATGTGTATTTTACCATCTCCAATGTATATATTCTCTGATCCTCTCTTTTACTCTATAAAGGTAACCTCTTTTGGCTTGGAATATAATCCTTGGTGGAGTATGGTGAAGCCCTGCCTCACTAAACACTTATGTTCTACCTTTTGAATGAATGATAAGCTGATTCGTACTTATTTATGCTTAGTCTTAGTGTATACTTATGATGGTACATGATTGATAGTGGTAGCACTATGACTCACTTTCATTTATCCTCTCATTCTTACCTCCTTGTAGAAATAATAACTCTTTGTAGGTCATATGAAGTGCCATTGTAGGTTATGTGATGAATTAGAGATGAATACATGCTATTAGTTTTGATTTAGTTCATATTTAGATAGTCTATCCTAGTTTACCCATATCCTAATACCTCTATGTTGAAATGCTAATGTGAGGGAGCATTTATTGAAGTTGAGTGGTTTGATAAGCCTTGATTCATTCTCTAATTGCATGGTAAGCAAGTGGAAAACTTGGTTATTCCGATGCATCACCTCATTAGGTAGGTTTATTTCATGTTTCTCTATCCTTTTTTCACCCCAACAAGTTAGTATCATAGGTGATGAGCCTAAATAAATATATCAATGGATTTATCCCTTAAACTAGAGGTTTAGCCCAACTATAGGTCACCCATAGCCTTGGGCTAATCCCATATTACCCCAAACTTGGAGATAAGCCTCAAAAAACTCTTATTAGGGTGTAGTTTGGAGTGTTAATAGTTATAAAATGCCTGGTGGGACTAAGGATTCAAGTAATTATATAAACTACTTACAACACTTGGTCATCTCAAGCAGCTTCAAGCACTCAGGTGGTAGATTTATAATCAAAATCTCATATCACAAGTCATCAAAAGGTCCCCTCTTAAGGGTAAAAACATCTTGTTGATTGATAGTTCACCTTATTTTTAGTTTTCTCATGATGTGTGATGGTTGCATATGGATAAAAATTATATCATACACCACCTTATAATTAGTCTTATGACCCATTCCCATCACATTATGAGCCCCATCAACCCTATAATGAAACCTATCAACAGTATGGTGGCTCATACCAATCCCCTTGACAACCTAATCACATACCTCAATAACATCATGGACCTTTTTACTCTCCCTATAAACCATGTCAATTCCATGATCAATATCCCTACCAATATTACTATCCCTCCTTACCTCACCAACCACCCTTTCAAACTACACCTAGTTTCTCAAGTGAGTTGGAAGAGTTGAAGAGTATGAACCAAATTATTTTTTATGAGATATTAGCTTGAAATAATAATAATCTCCATGTAATCAATCTTATGATTTTTCACCTCCTGCTACCCCATGCTAATATCCTTGGACTACTTACCCCATGCCAAACCCAAACCAATAAGAGAGGAGGGTTTTATAAGTAATGACAAGGATCTTCCCACGTTTTCAAAACACCTCACCTCTTCCTCAATCTCTAGTTTTCCCTAAATGCCTAGGAATGCAAGGGGGGAGGGAAGTTATGAGAACCAAGCTTAAGAAGATTCCTAGTTTTAGGAATGTCCTTTCACCTCCTAAACCCACTAAAGAGAAGCCTATGGAACCCTATGTTCCTACTCTACCAGCTAGCCATTCCTTCCCTCCCATCATCTCCTTGTTTGAATGAATACATATGGTGTGGAGAGTATATGAAAAGCACCTAAATGAAGATGAGTGTATTGAGGATATCTGAAGAAATATTTTAATTGGTCCAAGTTCTTCATCAACCCTTCATGCTATATTCATTAATGAAAATCAAGGTACACCTAGGTGTGGCAAAGCAATTGAGGATTAGGAAAGAGGGAATATAATATCTTCAACTGATTGCCTTTTCCATCTCTTCAACACTATCATGATCAACCTTATGCTCCTAAAGCTCCAAATTAGAAGATCATTTTAATAGCTATCAAGAAAGTGCATGAAGCTTAGTTATAAAGAAAGTGCATAAAGTTAGTTGTGCATAACTACTGGCCTTCTTATTTTCTTGGTTTTCAATAAGTGTTTTAAATACAAGTATCTTGTCTTGTTGCTTTCTTAGGTGTTTAGGGTATTGTTTCCATTTGGTGTCCTTGTGTGAGGTAGTTTTTGTAGTCCTTAAAGGTTTAATAAGGTACTAATATGCTTATTAGTTTAAGTAAAGTAGTCATTTCAGGTCATGTTCTCTTAAGATAACTAATTCTCTTGACCAGTAGGTTGGTTAACCCCTGAGAGTCACCAAGAGTGTTGATAATTTAGCCTCTTAGGCCAAATTTCAACCCCTATAATTCAAAAATTCATTGGTCATGTCCTTTGATCTTTTATATGGTCATAAAATGCCTTGTAAAATCCTTAAAATGGTCTTTCCAAGCACCTTTTATCATTTATTAAGGTTATTTTTATGATATTAAGGTAAATGTTATTCTTGACCTTATCACTTTATGGTCCTTTTTAACATAATGAAGTTAGTCGAAGGGGTTTAAGTGGTCTAAGGGGTCATGTTGAAAATATCAAGTGATGTCAAGGTCATATTGCTCCTTCCTTAGTACAAGTGTCAAAATAGGTAGTAACATTACACCCCTCTTTGTAGTGTTTTATTGTCCACTTTATAACATCTAAAAGAGGCTTTATGAGAAAAGGACAAGTGTACAATAGGAAAAAGAGATGAAAACATCATTATAGGTCTGTATAAACATTTCCAATCTTTATAGGCACCTAAAATTTCATCCCAATTGGTCTTCAAGAAAATTAGGTAGTTTATATGGTAGAAAAAGAGGGTTTTCAACTAGTTTGTATAGGTGTGTCAGAGCAAGATCTTGTTTAGGCATGTGTATGGATTCCTTATGTCTCCCAAGTTTAGATCTATGATTTGGATGTATTTTTATGTTAAAACAATCCAAAATTTTACCTCCTTCCTCCATTGAGCTCTTTGGAAGCTTTATAGAGCCCTTTAGGTTTGTGAATGGTACAGAGAGGAGAGAGAAGATGAGGATCTAAGACAGAAGGTTTCTTGAAAATTAAAGGTTTCTAATCATTGAAAATTTTTAGTGATATCTCCAAACTCTTATAAACCCCATTGAGACTATGAAACAATGTATTTTCAATGATTACATTGGCCAAATCCTTATGAAGTGGTGATCACTTGTAGTTTCCAAATATAGTTAAATGGTTTAGAGAAACCATTGGTAGAATGACCCTATCTAGGCCTCATGAAAGTGTTAACATTTCCCAAGTCCTTTTAATGGAGTGTATCACATTAAAATATGATATAAAAACTCTCTCAAATAGGTTTTGAATACCAACCAATCAAGGACCCATACTATCTCATCTCTAGGTCACAAGAAGGCGAGTGAACACTACTTGTCTACAAGTTTTATAGGCCACCATTAGTACCAAAATATGGTTTTTATGATAATATGATATATTTAAATCCTAGATTCAATCCAAACCTCATGCCATTAAGGTCATATAACCATAGTAAACACCTATGAATCTCAAAGAGTAGTCCACTTTACACTCTAAGAAGACTATGTGGACTGAGTTGAATTATGTAGGGTTCAAAATACTTTAGTCGATGTCATAATGATTATGGAATTTATTAAGATACTATTTTATACCCAATGTTTGTTTTAGGGGGTCATAATAGTAATCTATCTTAGAGAGAGTATGGTCAGACAAGGAATAACACCATCAACTCATTTCAAAAGGTGACCTAGTCAAGACTTTAATGCACACATAAGGCTATGTCTACAAGTTGAAGAAACATCAACTCAGTAATGAGTTGGAGGAGTTGTATAGGTGTGATAAGACCAAAATTAACCTATAATCATAAAATATTGAAGATATAATTTATTAAGCTTTCAATGAATAACCCAAACCTTAAGCATAGTCAAGAACACATAAGACCATCCTACAGCCCTGCCAGTATGGATGATAAAGTGTCTTGAATGTCATAGAAGAGGAAGGGTATGATAAGGAATGAAAATTAAATATAGGTGGATTCATAACACATTATTACCTCTGATCCATATTTTAAGTCAACGAGGCAAGAAAAACATAGCTAAACATGTTTAGATATGTTAGTCCTAAAACCCATTGCACAAGTGGCATACATAGTGAGGAAGAAGATGCAAAGCATAATTATGAAAATGGACTATCTTAGAATGTATGAAATGATAATAAGTATCCTATAGATATTTTTGAGATAATTACATAGTTTTTAAGGTACCGAGGTATCCAAAATGAAGAGATAACTCTCACATAGGAAGATAAACACATAGGACATCCATAGGCAGGCAAGGAAGAGTAAAAGAGATATAAGGGACCATATATTTAAGTAAGGTGTAGGATTGAATAAATAGAGTATTTTTAATTTTATTCCAAGGTATCTCATCTCACTTTAGATTTTTGGGGTTCCTTGAATGAAAATAAGAGCCTTGACTGACTCATTAGAACTATTATGCCTAAACATGTAGGCAAGACCTTAGTAAGAAGATGAAGGTGTAGGAGACAAACAAGGAGGTGAAGTTTAAAGGTGGAAATAGGGTCTCATTGGTTTTATAAATATTCAATATTTTTTAATTGAATTATCCTAGTCCTTTGAAGACAAGAAAAGGCCTAATGGCCTAATTATGCCTATTAGACCTAAAACTAGCATATATAGGCCTATGATTGAAAACCAAGGATTTTTACATGTTCAAGAGATGGTATGAAGTTGGAAATGTTTAAAAGGAACTATGAATATATTATATTCATATTCCTCATGTTAATATATGTATAAAAATCTTAAAGTATTGACCAAGAGAGAAATTCACACTTGTAGCCCAGACAGGTCTGTAAACATCCACAAGCAAGGTCCTTAATAAAGAATGGAAGAGCAAGAACCATACATGAAATTAGGTAAAATGGTAAAAAAAATCCTCTTTAATTGTATCCTAGATTAATCAAACTTAATTTATTACCTTTGTCCCTTGAGATAGGAAATAAAGAACATGATGGCCTAATTAGGCCTAAACAAGTAATTTCAAGTAGGCAGGTCCTTTAGGAAGGAAAGTGAGTGTTGAACCTTGCATGAAAGTGACTTCAAAGAGATTATAAATATGGTATATTAATTTTTTTATAAATTTTCTTAGTTTTTTTTATTTTAATGGCTTAGTCCTTAGGGGAAACAAGGACCTGATGGCCTAATTAGGCTTATTAGGCCTAAATAGGTAGTCATAAGTCTGTGATTAAAATGAACAAAATTTACATGATTGGAGAATTTTTCAGGTTGGGAAACATCAAATGTTTAATATTTAAATTTAATAAGGTGATTATATAATTTTTATCTTAGGAAAGGTAGTGAAAACTCAAATTTACAGGTCTCTAGGGTTAAACTAGCCTGGAAGCCTACAAACCCTAGAAAGAGGAATGGGAGGTCTCCAGACACCTAGAGGAGTGATAAAGGTAAAAAAGCCATGTAAACTTGTTACTAGGGTGTAACATGTTGTCCCCCAAAAATTTCACTCATTTTTGGGACAACATTTGAACTATTTTGGTCTTACAAATCAAAATCCTCTCTTCCCCTTTCAAAAATTGTTCTGAGCATTCAGGTTCTTCATTTTTCAAAGCTTTCTCATAAATCTATGGACTCTGTAAGCTTGAATCTATGGACTCTACAGGCTTGAATCTATGGACTCTTTAGGCTTGAATCTATGGACTCTGTAGGCTTTAATCTATGGAGTCTGCAGGTGTATTTCTATGGACTCTTTCAAGAATCTCAAATCTATGGACTCTGTAGATATGTTTCTACGAACTCAACATGCTTGAAGTTAGCAGGTTCAAAGGCTTCTATAGGCGAGTTCAATCAAAAGAACAAGTTTCCAATGCTTAGTCATTTTTAGGATTGGTTCAACACCTTGGTTCAACTAAAAATGTTCATTGGCAAGCTTCAAATGCAAGATTGAACCATTAAACTGTTGAACCAAAGTTGGTTCAATCAGTCAGTTCAATTGGTAGGTTCAAGGGGCTGCCCTAAAGCCAAAGGAACAAGCGCCCTTACAGAGGGATGTGAACCAAGCCAAGTGCCCTTGCGGAGGGCAATGAGCAAAAGTGGACAAAGTGAACTCCTTCCAAAAAGTGAATAGGGCAAAAGACAAAACAAAATCCTTTAGACAAATTGTTTGAAGGAATTCACCCGAAATACAAAGCAAAAGCTTGACGGGAAAGATGCAAAGGCAAGGAAGATTTCCTTTAGACAAATTACCTGAAGGAATTCCTTTAGACATTCTATCTGAAGGACATAAAGGATAAAGCCCACTGAGATAAAGAAGCTTGAAAGCTACCACATGTCCATTATAAAGCAGAGCGAAATACATCACATGTCTTGTTATGACTCAGCAGAGCGTGACAAGTGTTTGCATTCGTGTTCCCCTTTTGAAGTTGCTCAGGCAAGATGTGTCGTGGATCCCATTTTTTGTGAGTTTCTAATGAGTTTCATAATAGCAAAACTTGCCACTTGTCAAAGATGCAGAAAGGACCCCCCAAAGACTTAAACAAGAAGGGATATAAAGGACATAGAAGCAACATGGATGATTCCAAAGGCAAGTTCAATTAAAGTGATGGTTTAACCAAGGGGTGAAGAAGTGATTGAACCAAGAAGCGATAAAACAAAGGAGACAGAATGAACCAATGAACTGATGAACTTTCAATGGTTCAATAGGTTCAAGGTTCAACTTGAATCAAGCAATCAACTAAAAAGAGAGCCTGAAGACTCAAAGAGAGAAGATCGATGCAAAGAACCAAATATGTCTTCGAAAGAGTTATTACTAGTAGGTGGAATAGTGGATCGAGTAGACTTTTGAGTGCACTAAACTAAGGATGCGGCCTATTTTATTCCATGAAGTAAAGACAAATATGCAAAGGACTAGATAGTCCATATTAAGGAGGAGACATATTAGATAAAGGGACACGCCATAGTTATGGCAGCGCACTGTTCTCAACATGGTCTCTCCAGACAAAATTGGAGATGCATTGAAGATGTTGACTATAGCATGGGACATCCCATGGAAAAAGGCACTAATCCTTGTGTAGTTGCTATAAGATTGTAATATCTCTCATTTGTAATGGAGACTTTCATTTTACAAGAGTGAAACTCTGCCCATTTTGAAAGAAGAAGATTGAGACTTTGAGCTCAGGTTGTAATTTCATTTTCATTTTTATCTAAATGAGAAAGCAAGTTTTTCATAGACTTTGTGTTATTCTGATTTGTGTCATTTTAGAAGATCATTCTTATGTCTGTATTCTGAAGGTGTCCTTATTTAATTTGGTAAGAAGAATTAGTGAAGGTAATAGGGAAGTGTCCTGAAACCAACTGTGGGAAGACTTTGTGCTTTCACAATTGCTTTCAGTCTGTGTTTTTATTTTCTTTTTGTGTTAAGGATTCTGGGGTGAATTTGTGCCCCCATTATCCTTTGTGATATACTCTTTGGGAAGTTGAGGTGGAAACTTTGTGTTCTGCTTCATCCTGCTATTACTACACCCTCTGGTTAACTGGTTATTTCACTACCTGAAAGAAACTCCTGTTGTTTCCTACAAGAACACTTTTGAAAGAAGAGAAGTGCCTTTAGTGTTTACACCAGGATTTTCTCCTTTGTTTGTATGCATCATCTCTAAAAGAAGAGAGATGGATGGTTTATCCTGCCCCCATGTGTTATTTTCTACATATTTATATAGTATATAGCCTCTGTATATTTAATAGGGAACCTCCCCTTGATGAGAGGAGAGATTTGTCTCTAGTTGATGTAGTAAAGCTACACACCTAGCCAACCAATCTTCTTGCTATGGTTGATGAGACCTATTTTTTTTTTCAGTATGTTGATTGATAAAATATTCACCCAATAGTTTTTGGCAACTCTGCGGGGGATAGTAATTTTGTGCAATTTGAAACCTCAAGTTTTAGATTGAAACATCACCTGTGTCTTACCCATTATCATTATAACCCTTATCCATTATAGACTTTGGAAACTCCATTCTATGTCTTACCCATTATCCATTTATAGCCTTACCATTTTCCTCCATCTCTGTTATATTATCTGGTTTGCAAAACCAGAGCTGTTGGAAAAGAGTGCGCAGTTTGAAGCCTCAAGCTAAAGCAGGGCCAATTCTTTTCCATTTTTTTGGTTATGCAATATAGCCACTCCACCCAGATTTGTTATCCCTATTTTTCATAATTAAATCATGGCAGTTCAAGGCCACTGGGGTAACTCTTTTGGCCCACTCAACTTGACTCCACCTCTGCATGAACTTCCACACAGTTCAAGAAAGAATTTCCCCAAATTATTTGGTGATGGGAAGGTTCATCCTGATGAACACATTGCAGCCTTCAACATAACCTACAGTGTGATAGGGGTGGAATTTGAAGACATGGTAGTCAGGATTTTTGTGGAGACCCTACAAGGTGCTGTTGCAGACTGGTTCTACCATCTACAAAATGGATCAGTGACTGACTAGGATACACTCAAAGCCAAGTTTGAAGCTAGGTTCAAGCCTGTAGAGGATGTGTATGCTTTGCTGGCCCAGCTCACTCAAATGAAAAAGGAACCTCATGAGCCTATGAGGGATTTTATTTCTCAGTTTAATAAGTTGAGACATAGGATTCCCATGATCACCCAGCTAACACCTCATGAGTTTTCTATTGAGACGGGCTAGACACATAGACCTTGAGGCTGCTCAAGACTTGGCTACTAAGATAGAAGATGACCTTATCTTGGCAAGAAAGATAAGGAGATATCCTAACAGAGGTAAACCCTCTTCATCTTCTGAATACTCACCCACAACCACTGTTGGCCCAATGGTACAAAAGTTGGCAAATGAATTACTAGCCTTGAAAAGGCAAATGGTACAAGGTATGTCTTCTGCTCCTCTATATAAAGATATACCAAGGAGGACATTCCCCAATCAGCCATATCAAGGATATGCTACCAAAAGTCAAGGGAAACCAAATCGCCTTCCTCCCCCACAGAGGAACCTTGTCCTTGAAGCACCTCTAACCAACTCAATAGTTGGATATCTGGAAACGGAACATGTTTCCTATTTCCAACCTAAGTTTGAGTAAGAAAATGGTGTTATTCTCTTTAGGGAGGATCTAGAAGAATTAGTGGGTGACTCCCACATTGGTTTCCTGAATTACCAGGATGAACCCAGAAGTGAAGGTGAAGTAGTCAAAGAATCATACGTAGTATTCACCTAGTCTGAGAATCAATCAGCCCAACAAGCTGATAAAGAAAGAACAGAGGAATGAACTCAGCCTACAATTCCAATTACTAAGTGGGGAACCACTCTGCCTTTCTAGTCAAAGGACCCAGTGATTGCCAAGAAGGTTAATACATAAAACATCTCTGCACCTTCTACTTCAACTTCACAGATCAGTCTTCCCCCTCCCAAAAACCAAAAGGATGAACTCCCATCCTCTCTTCCAAGTCCATCTCAATCATTTGACATGATTGATCATGTCAAGATATCCAAAATTCAAATGACTGAGTTTGACTCTTGCAAGCCAATCCTGAGCAGTTAAACATTGGTGAAGAGCTAGGTGTGGACCTATCTGCGGTAAAGATCATGGTTACCCAAATGTCAGCCCCTGCTACTCAAATTCTATTTGAGCCTTTAGGTAGGGGTAATTACTCCTTGACCATAGAGGATGCTCATGTCTTAGCTGATCAAAGTCCCATGGCTGGCAATCCAGGATTTGATCTAAACAAGGCATCAAAAAAATGGTAGGGCACAGTACAAATCAAGAAGGATCTTCCATCTCTCATGAAGAGAAATCTAATACAAGATCAGCTTTTGATGATGCTTGGATCCTAGAATTATGATGGTATTAATTCTTACATAGTTAGATGTGCATCTCTGTTGCTCAAATTGAAAACTACTCAAGATGAAGAAATCAAACTCCTTCACACCAAAGGAGATGCTGAGCTGATGGTTTGTCAGGGGTCTGATGCTGACAATCAAAGCATGTGGACCATACTACTATATTCCAAAGTCAGTAAAAGGAACTCTTTGTAGGGAGAGCAAGGAGTTATGGTTTTCAGTTTGAAGACCACGTCATGCTATGGAGCAAGAAGAAGAAAAGGCCAAGAGGAAGATGCAAAAATTTAGTTTCCTAGTGGAGAGTTCTATTCGCCCATCACTATTTTTGGGGACAAAATGGTTTCCTACTAGTTTATCAGGATGGCACACCATTTTCATGGTCTCACAATGGGTGGCATCTGAAGTGCTTCAAATCTTGAGGCATCAAATAAGATCATCTATACATATGTATATTTGTATAGTCTTTATCTCTATTTTATGATTTTCATTTTTATTTTTGGAGCCTTTCTTTTTGGGTAGCATGACTCTGTATCCCAATGGCACACTTCAAGGCACTAGAGATTCTGGTTTCTACTCCCCTCAGCTGTTCCAAGTTTTCAACTGAAGGAAGTTCCCCAACTGGAGCCAGCTATTGTCCTATAGATCAAAATCCTCTCTTCCCCTTTCAAAAATTATTTTGAGCATTCAGGTTCTTCATTTTTTAAAGCTTTCTCAAAAATCTACAGACTCTGTAGAGTTGAATCTATGGACTCTACAGGCTTGAATCTACAGACTCTGCAGGCTTGAATCTATGGACTCTGCAAGCTTGAATCTATAGACTCCATAGGCACATTTCTACAGACTCTTTCAAGGGACTCAAATCTATAGAATCTACACATATGTTTCTATAGACTCAACATGCTTGAAGTTAGCAGGTTCAATAGGTTCAAAGGCTTCTACAGGTGAGTTCAATCAAAAGAACAAGTTTCCAATGCTTAGTCATTTTAAGGATTGGTTCAACGCCTTGGTTCAACTAAAAATGTTCATTGGCAAGCTTCAAACACAATATTGAACCATTAAACCATTGAACCAAAGTTGGTTCAATCGGTCGGTTCAATTGGCAGGTTCAAGGGGCTGCCCCAAAGCTAAAGGAATAAGTGCCCTTACGGAGGGCTGTGAACCAAACCAAGTGCCCTTGCGGAGGGCAGTGAGCAAAAGCAGACAAATTGAACTCCTTTGGAAAAGTGAACAAGGCAAAAGACAAAGTGAAATCCTTCGGACAAATTGTCTGAAGGAATTCGCTCGAAAGACAAAGCAAAAGCCCAGTGGGAAAGATGCAAAGGCAAGGAAGATTTCCTTCAGATAAATTGTCTGAAGGAATTCCTTTAGACATTCTATTCAAAGGACATAAAGGATAAATCCCATCAAGAGAAAGAAGCCCAAAATCCACCACATGCCCATTATAAATTAGAGCGGAATACGTCACATGTCTTGTTATGACTCAATGAAGCGTGACAAGTGTTTACATCTGTGTTCCCCTTTTGAAGTTGCTCAGGCAAGACGTGTCATGGATCCTATTTTCTGTGAGTTTCTAATGAGTTTCGTAATAGAAAAACTTGCCTCTCATCAAAGACACAGAAAGGACCCCCCAAATACTTAGACAAGAAGGGCTATAAAGGACAAAGAAGCAACATGGATGATTCCAAAGGCAAGTTCAATTAAATTGATGGTTCAACCAAGGGGCAAAGAAGCGATTAAACCAAGAAGTGATAGAACAAAGGAGATAGAATGAACCAATGAACTGATGAACTTTCAATGGTTCAACAGGTTCAAGGTTCAACCTGAATCAAGCAATCGACTGAAAAGAAAGCCCAAAGACTCAAAGAGAGAAGATTGATGCAAAGGACTAGAAATGTCTTTGAAAGAGTTATTTTTAGTAGGTGGAATAGTGGATCGAGTAGAATTTTGAGTGCACCAAACTAAGGATGCAACCTATTTTCTTCCATGAAGTAAAGACAAATATGCAAAGGACCAGACGGTCCATATTAAGGAGGAGACATATTAGATGAAGGGACATGCCATAGTTATGGCAGCACACTATTCTTAGCACGGTCTCTCTAGACAAAACTGGAGACACATTAAAGATGTTGATTGTAGCATGGGCCATCCCATGGAAAAAGGTGCCAATCCTTGCATAGTTGCTATAAGATTGTAATATCTCTCATTTTTAAGGGAGACTTTCATTTTACAAGAGCAAAACTCTACCCATTTTGAAAGAAGAAGACTGAGACTTTGAGCTCAGGTTGTAATTTCATTTTCATTTTTATCTGAATGAGAAAGTAGGTTTTTCATAGACTTTGTGCTATTTTGACTTGTGTCATTTTAGAAGATCATTCTTACATCTGTCTTCTAAAGGTGTCCTTATTCATTTAATTTGGTAAGTAGAATTAGTGAAGGTAATAAGGAAGTGTCCTGAAACCAACTGTGGGAAGACTTTGTGCTTTCACAATTACTTTCAGTCTATGTTTTTCTTTTCTTTTTGTGTTAAGGATTTTGGGGTGACTTTCTGCCCCCATTATCCTTTGTGATATACTCTTTGGGTAGTTGAGGTGGAAACTTTGTGTTCTGCTTCATCTTGTTGTTACTATGCCCTCTGGTTAACTGGTTATATCACTACCTGAAAGAAACTCCTATTGTTTCCTACAAAAACACTTTTGAAAGAAGAGAAGTGCCCTTAGTGTTTACACTAGGATTTTCTCCTTTGTCTTTATGCATAATCTTTGAAAGAAGAGAGATGGATTGTTTATCCTTCCCCCATGTGTTATTTTATGCATATTTATATAGTATATAGCCTCCGCATATTTAATAGGGAACCTCCCCTTGATGAGAGGAGAGATTTATCTCTAGTTGATGTAGTAAAGCTACACACCTAACTGACCAATCTTCCTACTATGGTTGACCAGACCTATTTTGTTGATCAGTATGCTAATTGACAAAATATTCACCCAACATAACATACACTTTTTAGTTATTAGAAGTTATAAACAAGAAAAATATACCCTTATGTAACCTCTTTCTCTCCATCAACCCCCCAAGATGCAAGGTTTTCAAACTAAGAGAAATTTTATTCAGTCACATTTATACTATGTAGATGCATGGTGAGTTAAAAATATAGGGAAGGTTTAATGGGGTTGTATACTCAATGTTCTTGTAATTTCTTTGTAGTTCAATCCCTTATGGCTATGAACAATTGTTAAGATTTCATAACACTCTCAACCTGCCAAAACCAGTCTTAGAGACCTAATGGATAAAATGGGGAAGAAATTAAACTCAAATTTCTTTAATGGATCCTAAAAACACTTGAAAATCATATTTAAAACTAATAGGGTCCCATCCATGCCATTGTTTTTATGGAATGTTGTATATATTTTTCAAAAACTATACTTTTATAGGGTTTTAGGCTAGAAATAGGGTTCTAAGCAAGATGAAGAGTTGAAAATCATGGAATAGGGTATTTTGAGTCATATTACACATTTATAGACCACCAAGAACTCATAATTCTTCCTATGAATCCTCAAACTATATATATTGATATAACATTAGGAAAACACATATAATGATATAACATTAGGAAAAGCTAGTAAAAGGTTGCAGGTGTATACCATTAAGAAAACACATATAATGATATAACATGTTCATTAAAATAAAAATCATTCTCAATTACCTATTATAAAGGTTATATTCAGGTTTTCATGGCTACCAAGCACCTAACACTAAGCCACTAGGCTTAACTGCCTAAGTAGTCCTACTTGGTCAACAAGAAGAGATCTAAATTGGTATGAGGGGATGTTAGGAGAGACATTTTAGGGATATTACACCCTTGTAACTAATAAATAAATTAAATTAGACACACTTATCATAGCCTTAATGGTAGTTAAAACAGTTTTCAAGCTTAGTCAACATGCAAGGAGAAGGGTGGGATGATAAATGCTCCATGTAGGCCTATTTCCACCACATTTCTACCTTGTAATTTCCATCAAGGAGATAATTTTGACAAATAAGGACACTTTTCATTCCTAATAAATCAATAATATAGTTTCAAATTGATTTAATGAGCCATTAAGGCATCCAAATGTAGTGAGGTCTCTTCTACACCACTCTCTTGGGGACCATGATGGATGGAGTGATGCATGTTAGAGAGTTACCAAGACCCTTTCCACTCTTATCTCCTTTTGTAAAAAAACTCATAATTAATGACATGTGTCCTTGACCATATCCAATGTATCTCTTCTCTTATCCTCTCTCTAAACAATTATTTTTTGCCTTTTAAATGAATGAAAGTTGATTCATAATTTTTTATGATTTTTGTTAGTGTATACTTGTGATGGTGCATGAGTTATAGTGGTACAATTTTGACTCCTTTTCATTTTTCCTCTCATTCTTACCTCTTTGTAGGCGTAATAATTTTTTGCAAGTCACATGAAGTGTCAGGGTAGGTTATGTGATGAATTAGATATGAATACATGTTATTAGTGTTTATTTAGTTTGCCTTTAGATAGTCTATCCTATTTCACCCATCTCCTAATATCTTTATGTTTAAATACTAATGTGATGGGAGCTTCAATTAAAATTGAGTCATTTGATCAGCCTTGATTCATTCTATAAGTGCATGGTTAGTAAGTGGAAGACTTGGTTATTCTAGTGTATCCCCTGATTAGGTAGGTTTATTTCATGCTTCTCTGTCCCCTTTTCACCCCAACAAGTTATTATAATAGGTGGCTAACCTAAACATATATATCAATGGAGTTAGCCCTTAAACTAGAGGTTTGAACCAACTATAGGTCACCCATAGCCTTGAGCTAATCCCATGTTACCCCAAACTTGGAGATAGGATTAAATAACCTTCTCTTAGGGTGTAGTTTGGAGTGTTAATAGGGACCACAAAAAGATTAATAAAGAGAGTAAGATGAACAAAAAATAAGCAAGTACATTTAAAAGCTAGGGGACAATTTTGTGGACATTTTCATGAATTCTCTGCTAATGTGTATGCATTATTGTAATAACACATACATGTTATATTTCTAGGCTTGTTAAACACCAATCCTAAAACATGTATGTACTATAACATGTATACATTCTTAAAATTAAAAGTTGACATTTACATTGTTACCTTTATATTCCTTATACTTTAAATTTATTTTAGTAAATATAAGAAACTAGGGTCACTCTACATCTTCTAGAATTGGTCTCATAGCTAATCAACTTATAATTTTTTAGAAAGTTTTTAAAAATCTAATTTATAATTACTAATTCATCATTTTGAGATTTTTAGTATTGAACCTATGGATTTTAGGTCATAAATTTTGTAATTTATGTCCATTTTCAATAAACATATAATCATTTTTTAGGTTTTAGGGCCTTCTGGGTCACTTTCTAACATTTTAAAGAGTCTTTAGTTTGTCAAAATTAAATTTTTAAAAATAAAACACACCCAAACACTTGTTTATGTCAATTTTACTTATGATTAGGTCCCTTATAGACCAAAGTCAACAAAAAAACACCATAACCATTTGTGACTTAGGTTAATTGGGATAATTTAGGGCACATTTATGCAAGGTCACCCTAATTTAATTTGAATTCATGCCAAATTGGTGTGCATGGAGAAACATAGGTTGTATTGGTGACCTA